>LPNX011100705.1:264361-325244 GCA_001517045.1 Pseudotsuga menziesii
TTCCAAAAGCTACATGTAGAATACTGAATAGCACACAAATGGAAAGTAAGCACAACTAACCTCTCAGCAACGCTAGTTTCCATGTATTCATTCTAACTTGGAATGTTCTCTAAACAAATCTCGCTCTCGTTCTCTGGCTATTAAAAAAGAAGAGATTCAATATTTTCCACACCAATTTTCATCAATTCTTGATTGATTAATTCCATAACAGGTTGTTGCAAAATATCCTGCATTGAATCAATAAATAATTCGAACAAGTCAAATCCAAATCCACAATGTCCTATTGTTTTTTCGTGAAAGTGCAAAGAATGCCTCTATTAAGAGATGGTCATATTTCCTTAAACCTATAATAAAGCTTCAATATTTTAATGTGACTCTATACTGGAATGAATACAGTGAGTACTGGGAGCTAGATTTCTCACAAGTGAAATCTGGCTAAGATTCTAAAATCAACTAGAACGACGTCAAATAATCTGCCTCAATTTCAGTGCTAACTCTTTCTTGGATTACATGATAGGTTAAAGAAATCATGGAAAATCATGTCAAAATTAAACCTTAACCCTAACTTAAAGCTCATGCATCTACAATATTAACTTTTGAACAACATAACAAGCTATTTTTAAGTTTTAACCTAGAGGATTGTCATTGTAAACTATTTTCATTTTGTCTTCAAAACTAATATAACCAATTTAAATACAAAATCCAAGGATTCTTAAAGGATCAAAATGGTTGCTACTTCACAATGTTTAGCTCTATATGCAGCAAAGGATTGTTTTGTAGTCTCGGCACAATTTCCTTATGTGGGTGTGCACACAACTTTTTTCTAAAACTCCAATGCAAGATTATTCTTGACACAGGTTTAATCTTAATGATTTTGGAAATATTTGACTCTTACATTCATTATAACAAAAGAGGAAAAATTCCTTATCTATTCCAACATACTACTTCATTGAAATTCAAGAATGTGCATGGAAGAAAAATAACTCTAAAAAGTTTTTAAAAAAAAATCAGCAAGTTCTAAAAACCATTAGAAATAAATTTTCAGCACTAGTCCTCAATCAGAGAGGAATTTTGAGCCCCACTAGATTCCCTTGGACTTGATGGTAAAACATATGGAAGTGGGTCCAAATCCAACCAAGAAAGGTATTCATTCTCAAAGGTTGGTTCCTAAAACTCCAAAACTCACTCTGATGATCGATCAAAGTCATCCAAGGTTATGTTTCTTGATGATGGGGTCTTGTTCAACAACTGGTTATGCCTAAGCCTAATATTGTACTAAACATAGACCATATCATTCAAATTTTTTTGTTCCAAACAGTTTCGCTTCTTGGTGTGTATACGCTAAAAAATGTTCCAATTGTGTTCACATCCATAAGCATTGCATGGCTGGCTCAAAATATGAACTGCAAACTTTTGAAACTTAGGGCATATCCCACCAAATTGTCCCCACCAATAGGATGTAAAAAGAGTTGAATGCAAGCAAGTTTCAGCAAATGACTTTGAAAAATTTAAATAATATTAATTAGTTTACTATGTTTGAAACTTTGATGTTGAACCTAAAAGGTTTAAATTATAAAAAATATTATAACTGTGAATTTGAATTTAAAAATTTCTTACTTTGGGTTTAAGTAGTATCCTACTGCATGCAAAGGATGGTGGAGTTGTCTATTCCATATTTCATCAATGATTTTCCAAATAGGAAAATAATTCTTCCTTTTTTCACCATATCTTTCCTTTATTGCTTCTTTGGCTTGATCCATTGCCTCATAAATAAAACCCATGGAAGGTTTATCACCATCCACCATTCACAACACTTTCACAAGAGGCTCACTGAACAAAACAAATTCTTCTAACTTTTTCCAAAATGTCTTTTCAAACACTTTCTCAACTACCTCTTTCCCTTTATCCCTTTTACTCCACTGAGATTCATTCCACTCATCACATGAAAACATTTTCCTCAGGTTGGATTTTTTATCAACAATGGATTGCAATGAATGAAAGTTTGTTGAAAATTGTGTAATCGCTGATATAAATAGCTCTTTACCCTCATTGTTGTTCCTCATTAGGATAAAAATACATGAGTGGTTGTAGATGTACATGGTTATTGATTTTTCATGCTCCACACACTTCTTCACCCACTCATTTTGCCAATAGCCTCAAGCATGAGGTCCAAACAATGTTCTGCAGATGGTGTCCACCAAATGGTGGGGTGTTTTTCCTCTAACATCCTTCCTACTACAACATAGTTAGAGGCATTGTCAGTGTTTATTTGTACAACATTTTGTTCCCCCACATCCTCAATTACTTCATCCAAAATACAAAATGATAGTTGTGCATCCTTCACTTGATCAGAGGCATCCACAGATCTAAGAAACATGGTTCCTTTTGGGCAAGCAATCAAGAAATTGAGAATGGTGTAGGATTTTCCATCATTCCATCCATTAGACATGATTGTGCACCCTTTTTAGTGAATATGAAAAATATGAGAGATTTTGTTTTCTCTTTATGATATCTCTATTTACTAAAGTGATATGAACCTCCAAGGAGGCCATATAGGATCATAATCTTCCTATATAGATGGATACAAAAAATGAATGAACTTGTATATCACTCTATGTGTAAGCAAGCTAGTCTAGTTATATCATTTCATTAGAGAGATTATATATATATATATATATAATAACTGGGGGAATTTGAAATTGGGTTCTGTCTCATACTCGCATGAGATGAGGTACATCTAGTCCGTTAACACTATGCCCATAACACATAACATCATAATGGGTGCCTTTTTAATGTGAGCAGAATCCCCTCTGAAGTGTATCCCACTTATGCTTTTGATGATGGGTCTCTTACTATAAGTAAGGATTTAGGAATAGGCTCTAATGTGTGGATAAATATTTGAACCCAATATGACTCTTAAAACTTCTCTCTGGTCCATTCCTTTCTATATCTTAAGAAACAATATATGAGATTCAACCGACCCAATGGTTACTGTGAAAATGGATTTGAATAAGTACAATGAAGAGATTCTTGATATGATTTTAATCGATCCAATGACTAAATAAATACAACCACAAATTGATGAATTGAGGATAAAGATTAAAAAAAATGGGGTAAGGTACTTGTGGAGGAAAGCAAGAAAAAACATGCTAATTGTCTGCATGACTGCATATTAATGTAATGAATTGTTCATGTTTTATACCTTTCTAGTGTGCATATGGTTATTTATGATTTTGTTCTTGTTCATGCAATAACTATTTATTGAAGATAAAGACATTAGAATATTTGGTGCTATTTTACATTTTTTATTTTGTTAGTTATCCCACGCATCATTATGCATATTAGATTAGTTGCATTTCAAAAACCCTGAACGATGGATCCGGATGCAATTGATAAAACCTCAAAACCATAATGGCTATCGGGACAAGATTTATATGGGTTCCCTATTCCAAACCATGTCATGTCTAATTAATAATTTTCACCAGGGGTAACCCCTATTGTCTGCACAAGGAAATTCCACCCAGCCAACACCGACTGGTACCAAGCATGAGAATTTATTTGTATTAGTACCACCTAAATAATGTTTGTATGCAATAAATAATACCTAATTTTAATGATTGTAGGTACCACCAAATAGGTACTTGTCGGATCTATCTTCCTCAAGTGAGGAAGATAGACTAGAAGAGGTTGAAAGTGAGACATCTAATAGAATATCTAATAGGTCAAGATCAGCCTGAGGGGAAAAGGTAAGGAAAAAATTTCGCAGACGCATGGAACTTTTTGTTTATGAAGGAGGATCATGTGGTTATGATAACGAGTGCATAGGTGAAATTGACTTTCACCTGAGGTATAGATATCTTGTCAAACGATGGCTACCCAAGGACCTACCCAAAGTGGACATGGATTTCTTCCTCAATGGGAGGACTTATCGCATTGCTCTATCCTCTTTACATGGACTAGGGTTATTTTCCATGGATGGAATAAAGGTGGCATATGGCACTAAAAATAAATTGATGGAGTATGTCAGTCCATGCTACAAATACAATGATTGGTTGTTGTTGGTTTGAAATACGTGAAGTATGCAGACATATAGAGTGGCGTCAAATTATTGTCAACTACTAGACAACAGTCTAAACAAAGGAGAAACTGTGTATATTGATGGAACGCCAAAAGCTTTAGGAAATATCACAGGGTTTATAAATAGCACACAACTAGGGTCAACACATAAGCTACCCAATTTCCTATTTGAGGGGCGTGAAGGAAATTGTGTATTCGTATGTGCAACAAAATCAATAGCTACATGTGAAGAGTTGTTGATCGATTACGATTTGAATCGAACAAATACAAGGGTTGCTATTATGGGAATTATTTTCTTACAATAGTTAACTCAACCTTTGATCGATGACTTGTTATTTTCTCTTGCATCAAGTTTATTTATGTCATTCTTTTTATAATATAGACATGGTTAATTATATGTCATTCTTTTCATTAATCATGTTTAAGAGACATTATTATATATGTAATTTTGATGATTTAATGTCTTAATTCGTATATTGTGGCAGGGTGATCATGGCCATATGCCACAAGCTAGCCGTGGAAAGTCACCAATGGTGATGGATGAGGTATATGTAGTTTAATAGTACCTAATAGCATCAATGTAATAGTAACCACAATTCATGATTTTATTACATCTGTTAACATTTGAATTTTTTTGCTATTGAGATCAATATTTCAATATGATATCATTCTTATTGTATTGTGGAAGGGGGATGGTACTATGAGCACACCTAGATATTCCGGATAGGTAAAGTTGACTCTCATAGTAACAATAAAGTTTTTTATATTAATCAAGTTTATTATACATGGTTCAAATTTTAGTTATCGATATGAATATGTCTTGCTTATTTTATTGTGGCAGGGTGACCGTAGGAAGGAACCAATGTTGTCACATCATGTAAATGATAGCGTAATAGTACCTAAACATGATTATAGTAACTTTTTTTGTTATTATATGCATTATATATTTTTTACGTGATTTTTTTATTGATGTTCGTACAGCACACCACATCAAGGTGATGATGTGGTCAATTAGTGGTATGTTATTCAACCAACCCAATGGTTACTATGAAAATGGATTTGAATAAGTGTAATGAAGACCTTCTTTATCTGATTTTAATCAATCCAATGACTGAAGAAATGCAAGCACACATTGATGAATGAGGAGAAAGATAAAAAATACAAGGTAAGGGGAATCTTTGAAAGTTTTTATGAACTACATATATTCATTTATGTTATTTTAGTTCTTTTTTTTTGATATGTTATAATCAATTGAATTTTTATTCTTTAGAGTTTTTGGAGCCAAAAAACGGGGAACAAGAACAAGCTGCAGAGGGCTATATAGTTAGTAGCGATGCTTCAGCAGTTCGTAAATATACAGTACCAACGAGGCTATTTTCCTCTCCTACACAACAATGCACTTTAGATGCCACACCCTCAATGGATTTTGGAGGTGAATATGGCCATTCAAACACTGCTACTCCACATCATGATAGAAAGGACGATGACATCAATTGTGATAGTTTCTATATTGTCTCAATGTGTGTGGTTAGCAAGGCATCATTTATTTTTATCTTCTTGATGGACATTGAGTGTATTCCAATCAAGATACCAAAGATTACGGGTATTATTTAATTTATTATTTTATTTTATTCATGTAATTCAAATCCACATAACTCAAACTAGTTTTAATTAATGATCATATGTTATTTGCAGGGAATAATGTCTTTTATAAGAACCCACATGAAAAGGAATTGAATTTTATTAGCCCACCATTCGTACACAGTGGAATTCCCAAAATGACAAAATGAAAGATGATTTGATGAACCACAGGGTCAGCTTCTTTGATGAAACCTTTAACAAAAAAGGTGTCACCACTGTAGCTGGGTTAAATTTGAAATATGTCAGGGAAGATTATAGGTACAATCTGCAAATTAACCACAAGTATGAGCATCCTACAATGGTTCTAAATAAGGAGTGGAAGGTTCTCATCGAGGATGCAAAGGAGATCAAATTGAGAAAACAAGGAAAGACTAAGCTAATTAGTTCAAGTAGGTATGGCACATACCATATTTTTTTAAACTTTTAAATATATTTAAGTTGCAATATCTAACATATTTGCAACCTTTCATAGGATCTCCGACACATCTAAAGAAACAAAGGAAAGATTGGAAAAACATGGGCAACACAAACTAGGCCAGGGTGGAGATCAGAAGCTAAGGGTACGAATTGTAAGAATCATTTGATCATTATTTGTAGCCAATAATTAATTGAACAATTAATTGATTTTTCTAATTGTAGCGAACACTTAATTGATTTATCACTGGAAATTTACATGGTGTTATGCATTGTATGGAAATGATTTTCAAGAGGAAGCCATTGATGAAGACTTGAAGCTCGGCTTCAAGTATGGTTTTTAGCATGTGATGGAACATCAAAAAAACTTGGGGCAAACCCCAATTTCCACATTGATTCACATAGAAATAAATAAAATCAATAAGGACGTCATTATAATGAACTTGTGTAATCTATCCATAAATGATTACATCAAAAAATGAATGTCTTTTTTTGTTTTCAGAGTGAGACCTACAAAAGCAGCACAGGTAGTGGTATCGAATCGGTACCATGTGATGGTGGCGAACTACCTAGCCATTTAGGAATGTATGCTATAAAATAGATGTATTCAATATGATTTTAAGTACATAATTGATTATGTTTACTAATTAATATTTTTCTATGAATGGCAGAGCATGTACCTTCTCATGATTAGTCGGGAGAGGAACAAATGGAAGAGTCAATAAGCACTCCAGTTGACTCGGCTAATCACCCAATAGGTAAAGATCATTGTAATGAAATTGAAAATAATGAAAAACATATATTAGTAATAAATTCGCACTTATATCTATATAACTGTCTTATTTTTTGCAGATGATGCCTTTGCCCATCCACCTCCACCCCCTCCTAATTGATGTATTTGAAGTAGGATGCAGGGATGCATATCCACACAATCAACAAAAAAAGAGGGTACACCAACTATAGCAGGGCAAGATACCGAAGATGAAGTCCCCCTCTTACAATTTATGAGAAAAAACAAAAACATAAAATAGATGTAGTTGTAAACATTTAAGATTGGTATTTGACTGAGTGAAGGCATGAACTATTTTCAGTTTTGTAACAAGTTTATTGAACTATTCGTTGCATGGTGATATTTTAGAATTGAGGTTTCACATCTGTATGTTATTGCTTAGATCATATGTTTGAATATGTGTGACCTTTTTATATGACTATGGTTATCCTCAAGGGACTGGCCACCCCTTCCTGAGTTAACCTGAGGAATATGAGATGACCACATAGTTTATAATTGGTTTACTGTTATTACTGCTTTTTTTTTTCAGTACTTTAATGATTTATGTACCTCTATGTTTGATAGTACCATGATGATTAGGACAATTAATATAACTATGTTTGTGCTTTTTGAAATTTTTATTTGAAAGTTTGTTCACTTTGTTGCATATCTTATTATTGAATATGTGTGACATCTTTAGAGGAATATGGTTATCATCAAGGGGCTGGCCACCCCTTTCTGAGTTAACCTTAGGAAGATGATATGACAACATGACCTTCCTTATCCTAGGATGATGATTATGATATTCCTCTCATTGCATGAGACACATGAGACGTATGACCACATATAGTTGGGAAGGTTAGGTAACCTACCTTTGACAATGACTTGATGTGCATGAGCCTAGTATGATGTTGTGTTGCCTTATTATGATACATTGACTTACATGTTTACTTGTATGTGATGTTTACCCTTGCATGTTTACTTGAATTGCATGTTTACCCTTGCATGTTTATCCTTGCATGTTTACTTGACTTGTATGTGATGTTTAGCCTTGCATGGTTCATGACACTTGGTTCATAATGGTTACTTGACTTTCATGTTTACATTGACTTGCATGTTTACTTGTATGGAATGATCATTTTTAGGGTCTTTTTGAGTTCAACTTTCTCTCCTTTAACCTGCATGTTGGTCTAGTTGAGTCTCATGCAACTAACCTAACGCTAAGAGGTTGAAGTCTGAGGATAAGGGAGGTCTACCCCAACATATGAATAAATTTTATTTCTCCTTAGTCATTTCAGCATTGCGAATGATAATGTGACATGTCCATAATAATGAATTTGTTTTCCTTCTCGATGTCAATGGGCATGCTGTAGTTTCATATTCAAATGCAACTCAAAATAATAGTGCACTTATTGAACTTCTATAAATCCTTATATTTCTAATATGTTTATTTGTATATGATTAACTAACATCTTCGTACATTGCAAGATATGCATGACTTTAATGGATGTGCATTTGTACAGGTTGGATACATTGTGACTTCATGCTTATTAAATAAAAATCATGACTTCTTATGATTGGTTATCTATACTATCTGCAAAGATATTATTGGGTGAAATAAGACATTTCAATGTTTGTCACTTACTATGGTAAGATATTGTCTTGGAACCTCTATTCTGAAATAAATTCTGTTTCTTTCTAATTGCAGTATTTTTCCTGTTTAACCTATGGTGTGCATCCAGACCACTACATGATTGGGAGATAAGCAGGTTGTTACTTAAGTTAAATGTATATCTCCCTGTGTAATTGCAAATATGTTAAGTGTAATTTTTCCAACAAGTGCTTGCAATATTGGGATTTGGCTTTACATAGATATATAATCTATAGACTATAATGTTAGCTAAAAGAAATTTAGTAAAAAAACAATTTAAGCATTGTTCCTTTGATCAAACCCAATTCTAAATAAAAAAAATTAAGCATCGTCCCCGTAATGGTTGCTTGTGATGACCATCACGTCTCTCTAATTAACCAACCAAATATGTTTCTTGATATGGAACGCATTTACCAAAGATATATACAATAACTAGAAGCTGAATAGTAACTTCCAAAGCTAAGCACAGATTTTCATTGCTTTCAACACAAGATTCTCATCTTCTTAAGTTCTCTCTTGATGTTCACCAAGGGAACGACACCATCTAGAAATATCAAGGTGGACGTTAACTCATGAAGTAACCTCCAAGTAACAAGGGATGTTTGCTTAGAAACCCAAAAGGATACCTAAAGGTATGTGCCCTAGCTAAAATGTGATTTTAATCTCCGAAAAAGGTGGCTACTCCACCAACATGTTCCCACAATGCAACCAAACTTATCTTCAAAGGGAAATGTCCTTCTAAAATGATGCAAAGACTAGAAAAGGAGGGCTTGATGATCCCCCAAACTTCCTCTTAACTCCAACAATCCATCTCAAGAGTGATGAAAGAACTTTCGTTAGGGCAATGTTGCAATGTGAGAGTGTCCACATGGCAATCAAACAACTCAAAATGCAAATAAATTTTGCAATCCATGTCCTCAAAACACTCCATTTGAAGTCCAAGAGGGATTGTTTCCATAAAGTGACCTCCAAGCATGTAATACCTCTCATCAATGGCATATAAAAGAGTGTTATCATTTCATAATAAAGTTGGATGTCCCAAGGATATCTAGGGCATGAAAATACTAGTCCAAAGTCTAGCGATCTGTTCTAGACATGAGGTGATGACTGAAAGAAGGGTGTGGCCCGCTAGTGCTTCCTTTAAGGTTAAACATTGGCTCAAAACTGCTGATTTATTGCTTATTCCAATCAAATGCATTCCCTGAACCTCCTTAAGACTGTTGTACATGCTTCAAAAACCACCCAGAACTTGTCAAAGCTTGTTTTTGTTATTGTCTATCACTTTTTTAGGGTTGTTTTGACCCTTAGACATTCCCATATTCGGACTTAATGATTTTTAAGAGGATTCAACATGCCCAAAAATACCAATAAATGCTCAAAAAGTGCTAGAAAATGTGTTTTTACTGTGCCTATGACTCAAAATGCCACCCAGATTTGATATTGGAGTTTGTACGAGGACTGATAGGTTCCCAAACTGCATTAACGATTTCTTCTATTTGAATAAAATAAAACCTACAACTTGCATTTGGAATGTGACTTACTTCCATGTGTCATTGTTTCAACATAGGGGACTTCCATAAATAAGAACTATGGTCATATATATAACCTACGATAAATAGCATCCTAGGTAAATTACATTCTTTGGTGGTCTAGTAAAGTACAATCTTTGGTAGCCTTTGGTGGTCCTGGGTAAATAGGTGACTTCCATAAATAGTGTCCCAAGTAAATTACATTTACAATACTCATATATATAACCTATGGCAATAAGGAACTAAATTGAATGAAGGCTGAGATTTGTTTTCAATTTTCTTTGGCATGAATTTTTTTTCTTACAGTTTTGACTCTTGAGTCCATCTGAAGTAATTTGTTACACACGTTCCATTTCCAGACTCCAAATCTATTGATTAGTGCTTTATACCGGTTATAGTATATGATGAGGACTAATAAGTGGCATGACATATATTAGTTACAACTTACAATGCATTTTTTTAATAGAATATCTTCAAATACTTGAATATATAGTCTTATCCATCCAAATTGTCACAACTAAAACAACTACCATTTTGATTTGTGTCTTCTTTTATCTTGTAGAAATTAGATTGAATTACAACTTATAAGCTGCCATGAGTGCCTTTGTTGAAGAGGGAGTTATTTGGAGACAATTGAATTTTTTCAACCAAGGGTTTTACTTTTGTAGCAAGGGCGGGTAGGTTCAATTTCATCTCCTGCTGGTTAGCAACAAGCAATAGGACAACGTTTAGCATCCAGGTCCACACCCCAAACCAATACAATGGATATTGGAATTCAAGGGTCCTTTTCTCTTGTTTCTAACTTGTTCTTGATGCTAACTTCTGAATCTTAAATGATTGAACTTAATGGCTATTTGATACTTCATAGAACCAAGGATAAATTGATCAAATTTGGAATTGAATTAATCCCTCCATTAATTTATCCTTAATATTACTATTTATATTGAAGTTGGATTAATATTTTTTCCTTTCAGTTAACTGTTGAAGTCAGCTAGATCATATATGCATCTGTCAAGCTTGTGTCTGGTGACATTTAGCACTTATATATTTCAAGTTTGAGAAATTTATTTCAAGAGTTTTTTACTGGTCCATGTTGTTCTAGGCATTTGATAGACTTAGAAGGGAATTCTATGTGTCTACAAATTGACCATGGAATTCGATTTTTATATGGAAAACATTAAGAATAGTTTAGCTAGAGTTCTACCTTTTGTTTTTATTGATGTATTTCTTGATAGAATACATGTTTTATTTGAATGAAAAATCAAATTGTTATGTGTTACAAATACATGGATTATGAACTTTTAGGAAACCATCATTGAGCATCCCCTCAAATACCCCTTCATAAAAAACTTGATCCAAATATTGGATATGGGTTAACTCCCATCCATGAAGCCATCTAGGTAACCAATTGTTATGCTTGTTGGTTCTTTAGGAGAGAAACCTGGATATGTGTTGCATCTTCCATTTAGTTGCATCAAAGTTGTCAATTTATTAGGTATTTTTTCACATATTCAAGGTTAGTGGTTTCTATCTGAAAATTCAGGGGTAAATTACTTCTTTGTGTATCCTGTAATGAGGGTAGAAAGATACCGTCTGCTTTATTTATTTACAACTATTGAGTTGGTGCCATGCCCAACACCAAGGTACTTGGCCAGACAAACATTTTCAATTCTAGTGACCAAATTACATATATCCAGGGTCCTCAATGATACACATGATATAGAATCACCATTTGCGTTTAGCCATTTCCATCATCTAATTTCCAATAAATTGTTTATTTCTCCATGCCCAAGTCATGAATTTCAAATGTTTGTTAAGGGTCTTACTATTTACATGTGGAAAATTTGGTTAGACCCAAAATTTATTCAACTTCCATCAACTTCCCTTGAATTTTGACTCTTTGAGTCTTTTGGTTTTGGCTTTTCAGCCAGCTTCCTAAGAACTTGACTACTTTGAAAACTTGAGTGACCATTTATTGTAAATTTTGGATGGTTTTGCATGAAGTTCTCTCAGACATGATTTCTGGGACATTATGAGTTCTTCTCTTCCTAAGGTTAAATGTTCGATGAATCTTCATGACATCTTTGTTACAGTGATATATACTTTGGCTCTTACTGTTGTCTTTTCCTTAGAATCATTAATATTTAATTGTTGCAATGCATGCCCTGATTATTTTTTCTTGAGAAAAAAATTCATAATTTCATTTCCCTGGTTATATCTAATGAGTCTATGCCTTATGTTTTTGAAAATTGAATGTTGTATTCTTTGATGACATCTTTGTGGGTGTTTTTTTTCTTCTCTATCTTGTGGATGTTCCTACAAACATTCATATGTTTGTTTTATATTTAGATGTTGAGTTATTTTTGTGATGTAAAATGTGCAATTTCTTGAAACAAATTCACTGCTCAGCATTAAACGTTCACGGGCTTGTCATTCTGTGGCATATAAGTGCTTTGTACAATTTTTGTAATGCTATTCTACTGTGTTGGGTATAGGGCTTCATATTTTATGTGGTCTTCAATAGATGTGGAATTCTTGTGGATTTCCTTCAACTTGTGTTTATGATGATGTTAAAACACCATTCTCTTGCTTTGACACTTGATCAATGAGATTCAATATTCACTGTGCTTGTGCTGCAATACACAGTTGAGCATATTTGGTTTTCTTTGTTTTGGTTTTTAAAATATTGTAAATTAACCTTATCCATAGTCCTATTTTTAAATAAAATATTAAATTTCTGGATTATGAAGTTTAACCTTAACAAAAAACATTTAAAACATAATTGTAACTTTCCTGTTATTTTCTATCTTGTTAGGTAGTCATGAATTCCCCTAATCTCCTCAATTGTCCATGGAGTTTTTTTACAGTCCCACCATCTTGATCTGATACTACGTTAATTTTCAAGTGTGCACACTCCCAACTGGACATTCATAATGGATAGAGTATGGAACATATTTTTATTAATATTTTGTCAATAATACAAAAAAATTCTCATGTATATCATGAAACCTCATATTACATATTTATAGCTCCCTTACAATGTCGTGGTGGTTTAACCACTTAGCTCTAACCTCATCGTTTATTGTTATATTAGCCACATATTACAACACTAACATTAATGTGACTGAACCGACACAAATTTAAGTCAACGCTTACAATAAGGTCATACAATAATTATTTGTACATTAACATACTGATATAGCTTGTCGTTTTCTTTCCAATAATGCTGCTATCAATTATTTGCTGTGAATTGAATCACAAATCCCACTGCATTAGCAATGTATGACTAAGTGCAAACTATGGTGTGCATAAGGCTTCCAGGTACACTTTGATACATAACTCATGACATCCAATCCTTCTCTGTGTACGTCTTCAGCTCGATCTCCTTTAATCTATAAAGTGCGGCGTGCAATTTTATCTATAGCTTGGAAGCAATTCTTATTTGTAATGCATATCATTTTTTGTTTTTCAATGTTTTTACTCTGTCACATTAATATCATACCAAACCATGAAAATAAGTTATAATATTTCACCTTAAATATACATTTCTCAATGATGCATATTTCCTTTGATTAGCAAGCATAACTTATTATCAGAAGGAATAAATGCTTTCTGGAGTACTTTAGGTCAGAATAGGTTAATTTTAGGTCTTAAGGATCAATGACTCCTTGAGCAATATGAGGACCTAAATGCCTGAAATGAGGATATGTATTTGAGGCATATTTTTGAGGTTAAATTGAAACTTTTACTTCTTATCTTATATCATCAACCTGGATCAAGGTTGGAATGAAAAATTGATGTGCTTTCTAAATTCTAGAATATACCTCAGCAAGAGTAATTTGTTGTTTATATTGGTACAATTTCTTCCTTCTATGTTGCTTTCGTTGCCCTTAACATTGTACTATTCTCATATTTTGCTTAATGTTATTCCAAATATTGGTATGGATCATGTTCTTAACCAAAAGACCTAACATGCACCTTCTTTACTCATTATTCTATCTGCAAGTTTGGACCAACCTAGAAATTTGATCATTCCTTGAGACACACTTGAATTAGAGACAGCCAAACTCTACCAATTGATATCCAGATGATTGTCATTAAATAGGATATGTATTGGATCCTCTTGCTTTTGCTTCTTTATATCTAGACTTAGCAGCTTAATTTGGTGGAGGAAAGTTTACAAAAGAGTATTCAAGATCAAAAGCTCATCAGTAGCCTTCTGGTGTTGAAAATTTAGGAATATATTTATAGGCTTCCACTTCAAAAAGAAAAGTTGGCTTTTACATTTTTTCAAAGTTTATAGAGTCCACTGGTTTAAATATGAATGATCTTTCTACATGTCAATTGGGTGCATAAACCAAGGTAGAATTGTATGTTCAAGACCCAGGTTATTGTGTTACTGAGAAACAGATAATTAATTCGTGAGAGTTGTGACTAGATCTATTTTGAATTTGTTGAACATTACCATAGCCTTCAAACTATCAAAGTCCCCAATTGATGTAGAAAAGGCTGGATGAATTTCATTTAACTATAAGATTTAAATCATTACCCTTTATTTCCTGCTGTGAAAAGGCAATGCTCTTTCATTGTTGATTTGGGTAATCCTTTCTCTTTCTTTCTCACGGGTAGACTTCTTAAGTTCTTTATCTTTAATAACCATTGATTATGCCATATCCTTGCGAATTCTCAAGACTAGTGTTGCAAATATCTTTGTTTTCTCTCGATTTTTTCATGTTTCCAATATATCCCATATTTTTATAATTCTTCAAGTCTAAGTTAATTTTTGCAGACATTTTTTGGATAATTCCCACTATTTTTGATAAGTTTATTTCCAGAAAATGGTCTGGAAAAGCTAATGATAAAGAGTGTAGTCTGAATGTTTCCAACATCAAGGGGACCCCTAGATATATGGCACCAAAGTACATAATGTAGAATGACAAATAAATGCAAAACAAAATGTATAGATCTTTTGGTTTGTTCTTTTTCATATTGTTAGAGAACTACTGGCTCTTTCTTACTTTTCCAATAGTTTGATGAATTTTCCTCTCACATACAGTAATAATACTAAGTAGAGACATTGTTTAGCATCTCACTTTTTCTAATTTACAATTTTTTTTTTCACAAATATGAGTAGATATTAATAGTAAAAAAGACCTAAGGATAGGTGTCAATTAGTAGGAGATTACAAAATAACCTTGCATTTTTCTAATGTCATTTTTTGTGGCTATTACAAAAGATGGGGTGGTGATGTTTCTACTAAAGCATCTTAAATTATTCTAAATGGATCTATCTCTTGTTTAATAGATATTTATTGGAATTAAATATTCATTTTTCTTCCGCTTTTTCTTGTGTGAGGTCTGATATCTACCAAATCCACTCAATATTATCTACTGAAAGGAATCTAGAACAGTTTATATTTGTTCATTGAAGTATGCCCGGTTTGTGCAATACCAAAGAGAAAGTTGAATTCATGGAGGACAACTTTTTCCATTGTTGTTAGTGCATAGAATTTTCCAGGCATGCATTCACCTTAATTTTGAGTAAAATCCAAATCTGGAAATTTGGCATGAAAAGTATGATTTATGATTTAAAATATTATTGTAGAATTTTATTTTGCAAGCTTAAATATTGTGGATGGTAAATGTTACATATGCTATAAGAACTTCATGATAAACCATCTAAGGACAATCATCGTAAGGATTGAACAACTACTACTACATTCAACTATATACACTACAACTGTTTGTCAAAGTCACAGACCAAATTACTTACATTCCATTACATCCTAGTGTATGCAAAGTGTTTGTAAAAACATATACTCGATATCTACAATGAACAGGGAAGAAATAAAACTTCTAGAGAGGGTGTACTCTACAGAAGAGATATATCCACAGATTTAAGAGTAATTACATGAATCCTGAAACCCTTCTAGACCACTTAAATAGTCAGTGCGATTCGAGGGAAAAGTGAACATAACAGTAAATTCATTAGAAGAAAATTATCCAAACTTGCTGGTTAAATGCCTTTGGTTATACTCTGGTCAGATAAGATTATTTGTGGTCTCCAGCATGTCAAGTTGGTCACCTTGGTCTTCAAAATATAGGATTTGGTTTTGATTTTATAAGTACACAGGTAGTTTATTGTGGAAGGAGGAATACATATTTTCTTTGAAACAAGAATATGCTTTAGAATCTTGACATAAGTATCATCCCAGGAGAGGCCCCTTGACAAGAAGAATGGGGTGAAATGCAGCAAGAAGGGGGTAGCTTTAGAAGTTAATTAACATGTCCATCATGTTACAGCAATGACAATAGTATTTGAATGTTTCAACATCTATGGAGTTCATTATTAGCATTTTGAGTTAATGGTTTTGGTAATCAAAACACCTATCATTTAAGTAATCATAATTTTATTGAAACATGTGTCTAATTCTACTGCAAGTTCCCACCAGTCTGTTTGAACTAGTAGGTTATAAGAAAACTAGTTCTGGATCCCCTTTTTAATCATTTTATAATCATTTTCATTTTTGTATTCTGTTAATATGATTTTTGTCCATTTTTAAGATAAATATTTTCCATTACTAATAATATTTTCAATTACAGGAGGAAAAGATTAGGGACAATCCAGGTCATTTCTAAATATATACCGATTCAAATTTCCAGGATGAGTCTCAGTACTATTTCATGAAGCAACAATTGAGAGAATTAGCCTTGTTGATTGGCACATTGATAAAATAAATTCCCCATATGAGTGGAAGTGTTTCTCCTTTCAGAAATAGTGGAATGAGCGTGCAAAAATAGTGAGTTAGTGGGTAAGATGTACTTCTAATATAAAATTTCATTGTGGTACTTGAAGCATTTTCACATAGCTTGTTTGTTTGGGTATTGTAGCTTTGGAAGATGACAATCAATGCATCAAAGTACAATCAATTGAAGGATGTGGAGCTGCTTACTATTCTAATGTCAAATTAAGTTGATCCAATGCTAGGTTGACCATATAACTTAATTGAATGTTTTCACTTCTATCTATTTATTTAAATATTGATGATAGAAACTAAGAAAATTCATCCACAATGCACTCTTTGTTAAGTTGTTTCAAGTGAATTAGGGCTTGTAAGTATTGATAAAAATTTCATTGTATTGATTATTATCATCTCAAGAGTTTTTGGTAGAGGACAACCAACAAGAAATTTCAGTTTATGGAGTCTAGAAGCTTCTTATGTATATCACAAATCAAATCATTTCAATATTTCTTAGAATTGATGACTAGCTGATGATTCATAGGTTAGTAACTTTATTTAAGGTAGAAAACATTCTCATGTTAATTTGACTCTTGATTCATTTGCATGTGGTAAATGGCCAAACCACTTTCCCCCAACATAAAATATAATCACAACCTGAAGTTATGCCAATGCTTTTAGAATATGTGTAACTGTATTCTTTGGTATTTTTATGTAGTGGATTAAATTTAATGCTTTCTATTTTCTTGAAAAGGAAACATTTCCAAAAATGGAAGGGCATGTGAATCTTTTTAATTTTTATTTATGATCTGATTTTCTAGGTATTCATTAATGGTTTGGCCTTACTAAACTTCTCTATAATGTGTCAAACTCTTTAATTCTTATATACTTTTCTCACATAGGTACAGTTAATTAGAAGGTGTTTAATGGTTTCATTGGCTTCTTTGGACAAAGTACAATCCATAAAATCAACGGATTATTGTTTTACTTCTTATCTTAGTAATTTGGTTTATGGTGACATGTTTCCCCATAAAAAAATTCATCTTCAAGTTTAGGACCTTTACTCAATTGTGACCTTGATTCCTTTCCTTTTCAACCATACCCTTATCTACCTTGACCTTTTTTTGAAACCTTTCACCTCCACCCTTTAACTCTATATCTCTTGAAATTATTTCCTTTTGAATCAAATATTTTTCTCCTAAACTCTTCATTGCAAGTTTCCACCAAAACCCACCTCCTCAACATTCATAACAATGGGTTTTGAAAATCCCTTCTTTATACTTCACAATCTTGTGAAAGCAAATTACAGTGACTTACCCTTTGAGGGTATAACATTGTTTGGAGGGTATAGAAAATACATTGTTTGGAGGGTATAGAAAATACTTCCAGCCAATCCTATCCCATGTCTAACATATTTTTTTTTAAATAGACAAATCGGTCTCTATAGTGACACAAATACCTAGCAAGTTTCGATGAACTTGTTATACTAGTGACGAACATTTTCGTCGCTAATACAGCAAGTTTGTCAGAACTTGCTAGGTAATTGTGTCGCTATAACGACAGGCCTTCATCGCAACACCAACCAAGTCATAGTGACAAAAATGTCTTTAGACATACATGTTCATTGGAACTTGCTTGGTTTTTTCGTTGCTATAGCAACGAGACTTCATCGCAACACCAACAAAGTCATAGTGACAAAGATGTCTTTAGACATGCATGTTCATCGTAACTTGCTATGTTTTTGTGTCACTATAGTGACAGGACTTTGTCGCAACAACAAGGAAGTGTAGAGATAGAAATGTCTTTAAAGACGCAGGTTCGTCGGAACTTGTTAGGTATTTTTGTCGCTATAGAGAGGGGTCTTCATCACAACACCAAAAACAATGTGTTGTTATAGCGACACAATTTCATGTTTTAAATAAATCACATTCCAAGTCTTTTATGTCGCTATAGCGATGAATTGTGGAAAGTGATGCTACAACGATGAAAGTTTTCCCACAAAAAAGAAGGGGTCATGTTCATCACTATAGAAACACAAAATTGTTGCAATAGCAATGATTTTTCATGGGAAAAATGTCCACATGTACTAGTGGGACCATACAGTGTGGACACAATATTTGATAATGGAACTATGTGATTGACCGCGATTGATGATCAATAGACACCACTATTTTCTAGTGGACATCGATTGCAAATCTACCATAATCCGCTCTCAAAGGATGCATTTGCTTCTCATGTTTCTTCTGATGAAAATTGTCAACTGGTACAAGAACAAGGGTCTCCTCCTGTTCCATAAATTCTTTAATATTTTGCATATATTCCACGAAGATGTATATAAATATATGTTCCATTTCTCATTATGTTTTTGTATAGTTTGATATATGGTTCGATAATTTTTCGATGGGTCAGCTTGATAGGTTTTATGTAATAATTGTGTGCAAAGATATGTGCGAAGGACCCAAGAAGAAAATAATTAGTCAAAATGGGCCAATCGATTGCAAATATGATAAGTGGACCTCTGCAGATTGTTGGAAATGATTGGCGAGGGAAATTGATGCGTTCGGATAAAACTATTGAATTTCATTCGGGATCCACTGGATTCTGTTCCAGCTGAAACTTCTTCAATCTCACCACTTTTTGCCAAAACTGCACCAGCTTTTATATCGAAATTTTTCCAATGTTTTGCTGAAACTCCACCAATCTTACTGTTCTTTGTCGAAAATCCAACAACTTTTCTACCGAAATTTCACCAATTATTTGTTGAAACTCCACCAAACTGACCGCTCTTTGTCAAAACTCCATCAACTTTTCCACCAAACATCCACCAAATGTTTTTTGAAACTCCGCCAATATTACTAATTTTTGCAGAAATTCCACCAGCTTTTCCACTGAAATTCTGCCAACCTTTTGCTAAAACGTCGCCAATCTTACCGCTTTTTGCCGAAAATCCACTAGATTTTTCTGTCGACTTTTTTATGAAACTTTGACAATATCTTGGATGAAACACTTTCGGTCTCTCTTCTCTCTCACTACCATCTTTCCAGTTTTTTTTTTAGTCATCAATGGAAACTGTCGGCTTTCCTCGAGACCAATTTGGATTTGACAAAGTTCCCACTTATGAATTTGAAGTAATTATGATATGGATAGATTTGATATTTCTTTTTGATGAAGTATTTTCAACTTTATTAAGCCATGTGATCAGGGAAAACATCACATAGGATAAATGATAACTAAAATGCCCCACTTTTCCAATCATTTTTTCATTGAAATCGATCAAAATTTGACTAAAAAATTACAATTTTTTGTAATTTCGTGATTTGAGAAATCAACCATCATTATTTTAGACTAAATGGTATATTATAAAACTACTGAAATGATATAAATTACGATTTAAACAACAAAAATACAGTTTCAACAATTTCTTGTATGTCGGATTTCGGCGACTACAGGGCGTTTTGGTCGTTCATCAATATACTACTCTGGACACCATCATCAATCAATTTGACAGTCAAAGTAGGCCATTTAGTGTTTATCATAAACAAATATGTGGCCACCTTTCCAATCGAACCAATATGTCACCATTTTTTTGTATTTATATCCCACCACCACCCCACCACTCCAACTCCGCACTGTTTCATTGTTGTTTCTGCACATTGCAATCTCAACATCCAAATTTGGAAGGGAACTTAACAGTTTGGTGATTAACTCAAAATGTAGAAACATGCATCAAGAGGTTATTTCTCCAGTCCATGCCCCTGGTCATTCAAATGACCGAAATCATTAATTATCAGGGTTCTAGTTATTTTTAATGTCTATAGCACTGTTATTTCGTTTACATTCATAACTATGTTAGATAATAACTGTTATGTTTTATGTTTAGGCTTGTCTTTATGGAATACTTTCAGGTTTTGGACAAGTAGATCCCATTTCCATTTTGAAACTGTTTTATGGAATTTGAAAAAACCTTTTCATGATGTAACTGTCTTCTTACATTCACATCTATGTTAGCTGATAACTATTATGTTTTATGTTTAATGTTTAGGCTTGTCTATATGGCCGAATTTCAGGATTTGGAAAATTATATCTCATTGTCATTTTGAAATTTTTGTATGGAATTTGCAACTATGTTAGCTGATAACTATTATGTTTTATGCTTAATTTTTAGGCTTGTCTCTATGGAATAATTTCATGTTTTGGAAAAGTAGATCTCATTTTCATTTTGAAACTGTTGTATGGGATTTGAAAAAACGTTTTCATGATGTAACTGTTTGTTTACATTCACAACTGTGTTAGTTGATAACTGTTATGTTTTATTATTAATGTTTAGGCTTGTCTTTATGGAAGACTTTCAGGTTTTGGACAACTAGATCTCATTTCCATTTTGAAAGTATTGTATGGAATTTGAAAAAACCTTTTGATGTAACTGTGCTAGTGGTTACACCACTTTTTATTTAATATAAACAATATTTGTTTATGTAAAAAAAAATATTAACTAATTCATAAAAATAAATGCAATTAAAGAGGAACTTATAATTCACCAAGTGCTAACTATATACCCCCCACATAAACACCCTCTAACTATGACCATGTGCTAATATATAGCCCCACCTAAACACCCTCTAACTATGACCATGTGCTAATATATACCCCCACCTAAACACCCTCTAACTATGACCAAGTGGTGTTGTAACCTTAGTAAATTATGAGCATATTGAAGAAGTTTAAATTCTTTTGGATCATTTATATTTCAATTGTTAGTGTTTATGTATTTACATTGTCAAGTTCTATAATTGAAGTAGGATTGTTTTACAAAAAAATGGTTTTCACACTTTCTCCACTACTATATCAAATTGCATAACATGGTAAAGGAACTCAAGAAAAACATATCGTGGTCTAAAAAGAAAGTATATAAAATTTAGGAGTATCAAAGATGAATAATGGTTTCACTATTATGAAAGAAGACACTCTAGGGTTTCTCAGAGTTGAAATTCATTACTAATTTTAATAATATTCCAAATATTTCACTTCAAACACATTCTAGATGTTATATTGTTGAAGTCACATTCGACATGCACATTTTTTTAAACTACAATTTATCTTTTTATATGTATAGTTCAAATTCATACTAATTCTCTATAAAGTAATATATATTCCACAAGTTTATCTTAGACTTATTGACATTGCAACAACTCAAGGTCATGTTAATTTGGATGAAAAATGGGTAGTACTTGACTAATATATTTGAATATTTTTATCATAGAAAAAATTTGGAAACCAACCATAACTCTACATAATCAATAATTATACATGAGAAATATGGATCAAATGTAGAATCCAACTATAAGGTGAAAAATCCAAGAATGTATTAATATTGAAGGTTAATTTACACCTCTAAGATTAGAAAAAAACCAACTATCTACGAATAAAACACTTAAAATTATAAAGTTAATTTACCATGTTGAATTGTCATGCTACAAGGCCAACTATGCCTAAGAACTTAACCTTCCAAAACTTAGTCTACAAGATCTATTGTTATAAACAAAAACTAGAGATAAGTGATTCAATCTTCTTCTGCATAGTTTTAATGGGGGTGTTGATAATTAGTTTGTGCATATCTATCTCTCTCATATTTAGAATCTAGAACCAATTTATTACATAGTTACTTTCCAAAATCTAGAACAAATACTAAAATGTATTAATGGATTGTCTATTGAAGAAGCACTGCAAGCACAAATTTAAAAATTTCAATGTTGGCCCATGCAACATATTAATTAATATATAGGTTGGTTTTTTATGCTTGAATTGTTAGTGTCAGTCATATTTGAGTATGGAAACCCTTCCACAACATCAATGCATGCGTGTAGTCTAACCATGCCAAATTTTAGTCCATGCAAGCACACATTTTAAAAAATCAACGTTGGTCCCCATGCAACACATTAATTAATCTATAGGTATAGTTTTTTATGCTCAAATTGTTAGTGTTAGTCATGTTTGAGTTTGGAAATCCTCCTATAGTGTTAATTCATGCGTCTAGTCTAACCATGCCAAATTTCATCTCATGCAGGCAAAAATTTAACCATGTACCCATCCACTCAACCTACAATGCAATATCCTACACCATGGATGTGATGGTCATCACAACCAAATCAACCAACTCATTGGTACCCAAAGTAGAGAAATCATTACCCATAGAATCAGTTCCCTCCCCCATAGTTTCAACAGCCACAACTACAACTCCCTACTTACCCTACAATAATTAACGTACCATTACGACCTCAATTGCCTGCTCAACCTAATCCTAACCCCANCACCCATAGTTTCAACAGCCACAACTACAACTCCCTACTTACCCTACAATAATTAACGTACCATTACGACCTCAATTGCCTGCTCAACCTAATCCTAACCCCAATAATAAGGTAGTGCAACAAATTGAACCATTTAACATGACAACTTATTTTATCACCCCTATCCCCACAATCTGGCAAGCAATTGTCGATTTTGTACGTCTAGATTAGGAATATTTCTATTTGACATTTTATCATAATGATCTTGAATGAAGATTATCAATATTAAAAAATAAATATCCTTAAAAAATCATAACATGACCTCATCGATTATCCAACCATATACCGGTGGTTATCCATCGGTACTCATTGCCTTTTTGACAGCCTTCAGATATCCGACAATTACATCTCTCAATTAAAAAAAATTGATCAAAATTCATAATTTTAAAGGTGAAATCCAACGACACAGTCAATTTCGTCGGATTTTCTCATCGGGTTTAGGGTTCAGATTTTGTTGTGTTTGTACTCTAGTAATTTTCTGAACCTAAAAGGAAAAAAATACATAACACTTAGTATTTTACATAATAAATTTAAAAAAATATTTATTATATATAATATAGAGTATTGAGAATTACTTAAGTTAGATATATGATTGACAAACACCTCTCTCATTTTTATTATACTTTGAATAAGCTCATGTACTTTAGAAAAAATGTTTATTATTAGGGGATTGATAATTAATATAATAGAACTTAATTTTTTGTGTGCATTCTCTACCCATAATCTCTTCCTATGTGCATCCTCTTCATATATTTTCAGCATGCATCACATTTGTGCCTTACCATACTTATTCATTGCTAGCTCGAAAGATTTCAAAAATTACAGTGAACAAACTAGTTGCACGTGATTTCAACTCTATACCAAGACAACTTCAGCCGCTGTTGAAACATAGGCGTCCTACAAAATGGAAATAGTCAGTGAAACATTGGGTTTCTAGGTTGAATGGCTCACTGTTAATAAATTTCAAGAGACTGCTGATAAATGGACTGATAGAAGTAAGTGTCCAATAGGTACGCCAAATACCCTTCAAAGAGAAGGAGTGCACAATTTTGTTTTTGGACAATTCAATTTCAATAATGAGGAGATAGATGATGTGATTTCTAATTGCAATGGGGATTTATCCCCTATTACATGCAGATGCACCAACCTTAGCTTGTCTAGAGAATAAGGAAGAGTTCAATGGAATAAAGAAAAAACTAAACAACAAGAGAAACAACGATAAAAAATTTTTTAGGGATTTTTCATATATAAACTAACTAGTACATAAAACAAAATAAAATACCTTTTTCATGCTAGATGGGCCACAATAACCGTCCTAGGAAATGGTTCCGCAGTTCTACAGGTTAGTTCTCTAGTCTTCTCCATGGACAGTTATCAAATGGGGGATGGATTCAAAGTGGGTACGAAGAGATCTCAACCTACAATGTGGGAAATGGCGTGGCTATGGGAATAATCACAGGAAAGTAAGTGTCATTTCTGAGAGAAAAATGGCACAACGTAACCCCAAGTGAATGAAAAGGTGTTTTGGAAGAGCCCTTCACAAT
This sequence comes from Pseudotsuga menziesii, assembly GCA_001517045.1. Taxonomy (NCBI): domain Eukaryota; kingdom Viridiplantae; phylum Streptophyta; class Pinopsida; order Pinales; family Pinaceae; genus Pseudotsuga; species Pseudotsuga menziesii. The sequence continues at coordinate 289,073 of LPNX011100705.1, forward strand.
GTATTTATAGTATGGTCTTAAGGTTTTTTAACCCATGGTAATGACCCATGGTATTTTATTGCCCATGGTATTTTGACCCTTTCTCATTTTTTAGGGTTTTTTACCCTTTTTGGGAGAAAGTGGGGATAAACCATAATGAATGTTCATTATCCATTCATTTATGGGAACAAATAATGGTGTTTTAGACCATTTTTTGTGGAAATACAATTGTGAAGGTCAAAAGTAAGGGAAATATGGTGGTAATATGATGTATGTATATGGTTTAGACCATGGAGAGATAGGTGAACACTTTTTAGTGTTAACACTAATTATGATGATGGGGACATGAAATTGGAGGTTTTAGGGAGGAGCGTTTCTTTGGACCTTGATTTGATTTCCAAAGCCACAAGAATTCCACGTAGGGATGGAGTAATGTTGACCTCTTGTAAAAACCCTAAGCTAGAAATTAATGAGATGTCCAAAAACATTTATGGGAAAAATGTATATGTTTCCAATAATGGCTTAAGAATGCAAGATGTCCCCCCAGGACTATACAAAAACCTGATTCATATTTCCCTTAGGACAATTTTGAATCAACACAAGAAAGATATTTTTCAAGAATGCATTAACTTGGTCATCCATTGGGTTGATGAAATTCCCATAGATGTCCCTCATCTATTGGCTAAGAAATTGCAAATTTCACTACAGGATAGAAAAATAGCAGAGTGAAGTTCAATTACTCTGGAACATTTCAAAAAATTATTGGATTATATTGACCCACTATTGTACGATTTACTAGTTGTAAAAAACATACATCAAAAGGCCTAAACTAAAAAAAATTAATCAAGAAGTTCCTCAACAGTATCTAAAGAACAATGTGGAAGGAGTTGCTCGTCCCTCAAATTCAGAAGTACATGAAGAGGATTTGGAGAACTATATGGAAGATATGGGAAGCGACATTGGTTTAGAAAACCATGAAGATGAGATTGTTGTCTCAATTTTGGCAAGCTTACATAAATGTGAAATTATACAAAATCATAGGCAGGATCTATAGGATTTTCTGGATTCTAAATAGGAGCACAATGATGATTATACGACAAAGAAATCAGAGGTAGGATTTTGTGGATTATGGAAAACAATAGAGTGATGATGATAATCATTCTTGTGTAGAGATTCAATTTAATAGGGATACACCTCTAAAGTTGGAACTTTATCAAATTGGCTCTAACATATTTAATTCAACCTCTCAAAAGTATTTTTTTGATGGTGGATTTGTTTTCACTTTTCAATAAGATGTTGCATTTCAAATAATTAGATTCCATGGAGAATACTTCGTCTATAAAGAGTTGTGACCTGCATGCAACTAAGGATATGAAAATTCTTCATTTGTTACAAAATATTTCAATGTTACAAAAAACAATTGTGCATATTGGAGAAAAAGGAAAACATACAATAGAAAGCAAAGACATAGTTATTAAAAGTATGTCTAAAGAATTAAATAGAATTCTAGATAATAATAAGAAGGAATATGAGAATTCCATTAAAATTATTGAGTATTTAACTAAAGGATATGAAGAGGCCATACAAAGTCCTCAAGATGAGATAAAAAAAAAACCCTAAGGTTTTGAATGTACCACCTATACAAATTGTGGTGGGTTAGGAATCAAAACTTATGAATGAACTAAAGCTCAAAGAACAATTAATTGAAATTTTAAAGGCTCAATTTGAACAAAGTTGTAGAGAAGAGTACACAAAACATAAAGATGAGACTGATGAGTATAAGAAAAGAGAGGAAAAAATGAAGAAAATGATTCATAACAAAGATCAAAAGTTCAAAGACAAATATATTGAGATGATTGCTATAAAATTCTGTGCTAAAATAGATAAAAGAGGAGAAGGATATGAAATTGATAAGATCAACGGTAGAGGTATGTCTTATTTATAAATGTATGATAATATTGAACACCAACATTCCTTAATACAATATCATAGGTCGTTACAAATGTGAGAGAAAACAATGGAAGATGTGAATGCAACAATACAGCCTGATGGAGATGACAAAGTGCACTTACTTAATTTTAATGCCACCTTAAAAATGTGAGAGAAGATCTTGATGGATGTTATTGCAGCAATGAATGTTGGAGGTAATATTTTCATCCCAACAACAATGCTGGAACAATTGAAGGAGGTAGCTCAAACATATGTTGAGATTAAAGAGCTTAAGAAAGAAATATTGGAGAATATACAAGTACAACATTTGGGATGTGAAAATGAGATAAAAGAATTGAAATCCCAAATTTATTCTTTGCAGATGCCTGTTCATCAACGTGTCAGTTTTACATACTTTGGATGATTAAAAATTGAGGGCACAACAGTTGGAGACAAAGCCATAGAAGGTTAGGATACAATTAGCTCAATCAATTTGAGATGAAAAATACAAACGTTAATCTTGATAAAGAAAAAAAGGAAAGAAAGGATAAGTATAAGAAAAATGTGGATAGATTGAAGAAGTACATTGATAATACAAATAACCAGAGATCCAATGCACAATTTTATATGAATAAAGACAAATACCTAGAAGAAAAATTACATGAATTTGCTGCAACTTTTGCAGAACCAGATCCTTCTACACAGTTAGGAAATAGTGACTCTACCCACTTTTCTTCTTCTCAAGAGGAGGGTTTGTAGAAACCTCCCAAGCAACATAGAGCTCTTGAATAGAATTTTTCTTATAACATATGTTTCCTTTGTAAATACATTTGAAGTTTTAATATATGTGTAATGTGTTTGTATTTGTGGAGAATATATACTTTTGGATGTAGTTGATGTGAATTATAATTATTTTTTCCCTTCGAAAACAACTGTAATTTGGTAACTGAAAAAAAAATTACATAGTTAATATGCCTTCCAACATTTATTACATTTCCAAAATTTGGTTATAAAAAAAAATTATGAATCATCCACATGTAACATAAATGTAACCACATTAGAATAAATTTTCATGATGGAAATATCACAAAATATGTCCTAGTTGTTATACCATGAACAACACTTCTTCGTCCGAGTACTGACACCAAATGTGTTGGGAAAAAAAAGGACAAAGTGGATTGAAGAAGCCTAAACATTATAGATGATTCAAAGCCTTGATACATACTTATTTATTCATCCTTTACACCTTTATATATGAGTTTTCCTTTCACTCGCGGGTCCCCTTGGGACAACTCGCGTTTCACTCATGGGTTAGCCTTAATGAATCTCATGCGTTATCCCTAAAATATTGCACTCATGAGTTTCCTGTGTATAATTCACGAGTCATCGTGGGTTTCCTTGATTATAACCACGAGTCCCTTTAGACAAAATTAAAAATAAAAACATGATTAGTTTAGGGGCAGTTGGGTTCGATATGCTAGCTTCCCTAACTCCCCTAACCATCATGGTATCATAAACTCTCCTCATCAACAAGTATAAATAGAGGGGAGGGGTAGAGGACGGGGAAAGAAACTTTGGAGATCAAGGTTATGCTGGAGAAAATATCTTGGAGAGATGAGAAAGGAGGACTTGGTCTCTTGTTATGGAGAATAAGGCTTGTCTGAGACAGGGTTGTAATGTTCCATGAACCTTCAGTAATAAAGAATGTCTTTCTTCCATATATGTTGTTATGCATGATTTTGTTGTTATGAATCATGATTTATGTTGTAATTTATATTTAAATGTAATTATAATATGTTCATGTTTATTTATATAACAATAAGATATACTGTGGAAAAGCATCAACCTTTGTTACAGGTCTTGAAGTGCAGAGAAATTTGGAGAATTTCAAGAAGGGATTGAAATTTAGGATCAACCGTCTCAAAAAGCTACTTGTGACCCTTATTTTATCAATTTATGTTCCAAACCCTTAATGTCTGTAAGCCACACCCTAATATGTTGGTGACCCTAGGACCCCAATTCATTAAGGCAAATATCCTTTACAATAGAATTGGTGACCATACTGGGGAATCTAGTTTGTGTTGGGGCCTCTCCAATCGAGTTTTCAATAAAGTTTTGATATGAATGTTTCTATTTTGATTTTCATTTATCTGATCTTCGGTGAGTCCTTCTAGACCTGTAGGATTATTTTCCTTAGGAATTTTTCTTTTGAAAATGTTTACAGTCACTCATGGGTCATTGTAGTAACAATCACATGTTATCTATTTTAATCATGGGTTTCCTTAGTAACAGTCACGAGTGACTCGCAACATGCTCACTAGATAGCCGTGATTTCCTATAGGTTAATTTGTAAGCTCTAGGGTTTGTCCCTTTTCAATCATTTTTTTCATTTATCTGCTTATTTAAGGCTATTTCCCTGGTCTTTGTTGATACATTATCAGATCCATTTCATTGTAACTTTTCTTTACAAGGTTTATGTTGAGTAGGTTAGGTTGGTTACATGTGCAATATTTTGTTTAGGTATTTCCTCGTTGCTTTGTTGGATGAAGTGTAAGTCGTTTTGTCACTTTGCGACCTCTATCAGTCCTCTAATCCACTTTTCTATGTCTAATTGCTTTAGTAGTGGTCTAAAGTTTTCACTTTTTGTCAATTTTGTTTTGATCTACTTGGTTTCCAAAGTCAGTAGTTCATCCAAAGTAGGGTTTTGACCCATCCATGTTGAGTCTTTGAAGCTGGTATTTATAGGATACGATTACTCTTTCTTTCATTTATACATGTTCATATGTACTGACTTGCTTAGCTGCATTAGTTTGTATTAGCTTTTTACTTTTGAAAAGAAAAATAAGACAAAGCATTTGTATTTGCATTGTTAGCCCTAGATTAGGCTTATTGTAGGCTTGTGTTTCCATTATTTTCAAAAAGAAAAAGTAAAAAGAAGTCTTTTATTTTCAAAGTATTTTGAATAACATTTGTTTTTGAATTATTTTTACATTATCTTTTGTTTTTGTTGAGTAAAAAAACCATGAGTTGCACTCCCGCTACCTTGAGTAATAAAAACCTTAAAAATAATGCTATAAATTAAAATCTATTAGCAACATTTTCCTTCTAGGGTGTACATCAGCTAGATTAGGCTAGGATATTGGACTAGGAGACCTTTAACTATCCAATATTATTTAAACTCAGACTTAGCAACTTATCATTACGTAAATCCAATTTTGCAAGGGATCAACTGGAAATATCCTCTAACATAGGAGTTAAGCACAAGGTCGTGCGAGCACTTAGTTGTGAAGACACCCCTCCAATACTTCGTTCGTGCATATAATAGGATTTTTGTGTGTACGAGGTTTCATTTATTACTACCTTAAGACCTGTGAGGTTTTGATGTTGCTTGAATTTTGGGCTTAGCTACCCTGCCCATGCACACCAGTCAGACATGCAACTGTTCTTCCAGAATATTGTTGTAGTCTTAGTATCCTTAATATCCATACTTTAGTATTCTTTCACAGGTGATAGTGGAAGGATATTTCCATTGTACCAACGGAATACTTGGGAGGAAACCCTTGATAACAATTTGGGAGGTCAGTTTGGTGATTCAAATTCTTTCTCCTAGAAACATTATCAAGGAACCCGATCTAAATGTTCTTTGATCTTCACTAGTTTTTTTTGGGCCCTAATCATCCTATACACTCCATTGGAAGGTTTATCTTTTACCTGCATTTTTTTCTGATACTTAGGATTTTTTAGTAGTGTGCTCTGTGGTATGCCTGTGATCTAGTCTGACCTTTAAGTGTGTGATTTAAATATTTAGTCGTGGAGGATCAACCTCCTCGTAGGTCTAGAAGGTTGAAAAACCTTCCTCCTCTTTCAATAGTGGATCCTCCATCGCCACCTCAGAGGCAGATATTGGACACAAATGGTTCTTTTGATCAATAAGTGTCAGTGAAGTTCCTGGTGAGCCAAAAATTAGATACAATCATATTTATATTCTATCGGTATAGATTGAATATTTGTAATATGAATGGTTTGTAATAAACTATAAAACACCTCTTACTGACCTAAGAGACCATGTGTTGGTATAAGTTCGTCCTTTTGGTTCACCCTGAGTTGGTGTTCCTTTGAGTTCAGTTATATCTAGGTCAGGAGAAGTTATAGGGGGCATTTCTACCCCCATCTCAGCCATGATGTCTAATGGAGTCTCTCCTTCATCGATGAGCTCTACACATCTGAATGCACCCAATGCACTTGTGGTTCCATTGAAACTTTCTACTCCAGGTCCTCTAAGTCCTCGAGTGGCTATTCCCTCAACAAATTCAAACACTCTTGCTCGATCTGGTGGGGTTTTTATTGGGATACCTAGTGCACTCTTTATCTCTCCACTCTATTTTCAAAACACTCAAAGTGGTCCTAGTGGTTCCACTTCATTTGTTTAAGGATTTCCATGGTATGAGGACACATTTCTCCATACGCACCTTATGTAGGCCCTTCACCTACTTATGTTGGTGTGTCTTATAGGAACCATAACCCATTTTTAGGGTTTAGTTTTAAGATTTATAGTAAAGTGTTGGTTGCTCCATTTGGAAGCTCTCCCTTTTCACTTTTTAGTGGGGGAATCTCAACTCCTGTTTCTGCAACACAAATTCTATTGGAACTGGTCAAACAAAATATCACACACCACAAGTTAGCAATGCTTTAGTGTTTGGATGCAATCCATTTCAAAACCTTGCTACTTCATCACAACTGATGGATGGGGGAAACCCCAAACTCTCTTTTGGGAGTCTTGGTGCGGGCACTTCCTTTCCCCGACTCCTCCATATCAAACTCTAGCTAGGACGAGACTACCCTTTCTACAACTTTAAACTTCCTAGAATTATCGAAACTCATGAATGAATCCATGTTCCATGATCTGACTCGGCCACTAGTCCCAATCAAATTATCTTCTGACATTCCTATGTTTGAAGGGAAAAGTGGAGAGGACCTTGGTGACCATCTCACAATGTTCCATTTGTGGTGTTTCTCCAACTCATTGAACGATAATTCGATTCAATTGAGGCTATTTCAATGAAATCTGACCAATGTAGCAGCTAAATGGTACATTGAACTCATGTCTACTACCTACAATAATTTTATTGACTTAGAGATTGTTTTCTTGAACCACTTCCAACTTCTTTTCTGGTATGATGTCGGTATAGAATTTTTTTCAACCTTTCGGCATAATAAAGACACACACATATATGGTCATATTTGGGATGGGAGAAGAAGGAAGAGGCTCATTAAAGAAAATATTCCTCATGAATTATTTTTAGAATGGTTTCTTAAGTATTTGGTGTCGTATATTTCAAAAGATGTTTTGACACTGGGATTGACCTTGGAGGAGTAGTCCATACTCAAGGCCCAATAGCTATATTTAATCTATGCTCAATATGGGATTATTTACGAAATAATTCTTGAGGTGCCAAGTTACAACATGGACTTTCCTAAATAAAATCCTAGACCACATGCTGATGGAGTGGTTGGTTTGCTATAGACACCAACTATAGAGTCACTGGCTAAAAAAATTCACTATTGTCAGTGAAACAATCTTCACTAGAGGCAGCTAAAGCTGCTACCCCCTCATCATAGAATGCAAATGTTTTTGCATAGTCTACCCAAAAAAGAACTTAGCATCCTAACAGGAAAAAGAAAACTGGTAAGAAGGGTGAGGGGAATTAGAATAAGAAGAAACCTACCAATAATGCTTCGTTGGACTATAATTTACTTTTGGGGAGAAGTTGTGGATGCTTCGTTGGACTACACTTTAATTTTGGGGAGAAGTTGGACCTACACTATGTGTGTTATTATGTCCTCTATTTCTATGTCCTTTTGTTTCCACACGAAGGAAAGTTGGTGACTGTTGACCAAATGACATATACTCATAAATATCTTCTAGAAACCTCGGATTCTAGTTTACCATTGATTGATCATACGTGCCCAAGGAACGAAAGTATGGGATTCAAGATGTATACATTGTTGATGGGAATTTTTGATATTCCTACTCCTATAAAATACTTAGGTTCGATGAGTGTAGGTAAGAACATTCGCAAATTTTTAGATAGAAAGGACCCATGTGTTCTCCCTTCATAAGAAGAACCTAAAGTTCCCTTATCAGCAGTAGAAGTGACTTACCAAGCTATATTCGATGCTACTGCTGATTCCATCGTGGCTCCTTCCACCTCAGAGGAGTAGGATGAATCTTACTTGCAAGCATGGGAAGAGAACTCAACGTATTCATATGACTGCTTGGATATGGTTTTTACTTCTAACGAAGCCATTAAATTTCTGAACATATTTGGAATATGGCTATTAATGTGAATTCATTTTCTTTGTAACCCACTCCATTGTACTTGTGTCTTTATTCTTAATATGAATAAAGAAAACAAAAAATTTGGATCCCACATTGACATCCAATTCAATTATGATTCTAAGAGAATAATCCTGTAGACCATGTATGTTTTGAAAGAGGTTAAAGGCAAAAAAAAAATACACATCATAATAATACGCTTCTCTAAGTGTTAGAGAAATTGTGCTTACCTTTTCTTCTTCATCGACCTCTGTTTGTTCCATTTCCTTTACCCATGTGTCTCCTCGAACTTCGCCCATTATTCTTCTTAATAGAATAATTTGTTCCATCTACCATGGTTCCATCATCTCCATCGTTTACTACTGCATTTGAAGGTCACTCTTGCTCAATGTTACTACCTGGAGAAAATGGTACAAGGTTTTCCCTAGAATCGATTCTCATGCTTCTACTGACACTTCTTGTAATGAAAGTGTTGGCGAGAGTCCCAAGATCTCCACCGCCCTTTCGACAACCACTGATTGTTTTGAAATTCACCGAGGGATTTTTATCCTCATAATGTGGAGATGTTGGGGTTTCCATTACAGTCGAAGACACTCCTACATCCTGTGACCTGAGCTTTTCCATAGCACACAACAAAGATATCCGATAAAGTCTATAAAAGTATGTCACTTGGCTTTGCAGTAGGTAAAATAAAAAATAATACTCAAATATGTTAGTTTAAGGGCATTTCACATAACATACAAAACTTTTTTAAACTTTAATAGAAATTTGACAAACCTCAAAAGAATCATCGACAATTGAACCAAGTATTCTAAATCTTTAACGAAAAATCCACCAATGCCATAAAACTTGAGCATCTAGCTGATTTTTTCCTTTAGAGATGTCTGCTTATAAGGCCAAATATGTACACACATTTGATCCACTTCTTCAAAGTAACACTATGGGAATTATTGAAATGCTTGTTGCTTCATTCCATTTTAAACCAAGACCAGAATATCCTTAAGAGTACAAAGAAATTTAGATTTTGTGTTAATATTGATATCCATTTCTTGTGCCTTGGATATTCTTGGTAAAAATTAGGGTATGGATGGGGGGGGGTTGTCCAAAACAACCTTGTAGGGTGACATATTGGTAGCACCATGATAGGTGGTATTGTACTACCTTTCTGTAAGGGGGGTGTAGTGGGGGGTGGGGGAACTACTAAACCAAATGGCCATATCAGTCAATGTAAAACCCTATGGCTAAAAATATTGTTATGGTCAACACCTCACAACCTCTACTACTTGTTATTAACTCCAATATCTCAAGTTTTGTAGTATCCATAAGTATTATGACATGTATAATGATCGTGGACATCGACATTGTCATCATCATCGTCATCAATTTCAAATGGTACATCAACATCATCTTGATCATTATCCTCATTATCATCATCAGTAGCAGCATTAAGTACATCATTAACAAAATCATCATCATCATTGTCATTATGGTCATGCATATTCCATTAGTGTTCTTAATCACTCATCGACATTAGGATTCATGTCATGTAATTGTTAAGGTCATTTATATGTCGTTAAATTGATTTCGATGATAATAGGGTTTTTTAGATGTCATTACAAACATTTAGGTTCCATTAGAATCAATTAGGATCCAAAAGTGATACCACATGCATAATCATTGTTGACATCCACATCCACATCGTCATCATCATCATACATTAAATCAACATCATTGTCATCGTCGTAGTCATCATCAATACCATCATCAATATAATTGCGATAATAACGAGCAAGGATCCATACTACCTCACAAGAATGGATGATATAGTATTATACTTATCAAATCATATCCATACGTTCCATCACAATTATCGTAATGCATCATCGTCATGTTGTTAGGGCCAATCGTATTCCATTAGGGTCTATCAAATGTTGTTGGGGACACTCAAATTCCATTAGAGCAATTTAGGTGACATTAAGGTAATTTACCCCTCATTAGGATTAATCAAGATCCAAAAGTACCATTATTACGATAATTTAGGTGCCACTCTTATAAATTAAGATCCAAAAGTACTATCAAATGAATCATGATCATTGACATTGATATATCTGATGTTATGTCGAACGTTTTTCGAACACAATTCCTATCTCTAAACCTAGTTCAATTCCTAGCGTGGTTTCTTTCAAAATAACTGGCATTATTCCAGGAACTATACCTAGCGTAATGTTGGATGTTTTCTAGGTGCAATTCCTGGCTCTATGCTTGGTGCTATGTTGAATTTTTTTTTTGCCAAAATTCATCGTGCAATTCCTGTCGCTAACCTTGGATTAATATATGGTTCTATGCTACTCAGAATGGTTTTTTGGAGGCTATTCTTGGCGTTATATGAGATGCTTTTGTGGACACTGATTGGGACGTTAATTGGGATGCTAATTGGGATTCTAGTTGGGATTCTAGTTGTGATGCTAATTGGGACGCTAATTGGGACGTTAATTGGGATGTTAATTATTGTCCAAAATAGCGCTAACTTTTAAAAAGGGATGATAATTAGGATGTTGATAGGGACTCTAATTGGGAATCTAATTGGGATGCTAATTGGGACACTAATTGGGACGTTAATTAGGATGTTAATTAGCATCCAAAATATCACCAACTTTTAAAAAGGGACACTAATTAGGATACTAATTGGGATTCTATTTGGAATGCTAATGGGGATGCTAATGGGGATGCTAATTGGGATGCTAATTGGGATGCTAATTACTGTCCAAAATAGAGCCAACTTTTAAAAAATGGACGTTAATTGGGATGCTAATTGGAATGTTGATTAGGCCACTAATTGGGACACTAATTGGGATGCTAATAAGGATTCTAATTGGGACGCTAATTGGGATGCTAATTAGTGTCCAAAATAGCACCAACGTTTAAAAATGGACACAAATAACGCCATTAAAAGCGTCATCCCATGGAAAAGCGTCCATTATGTCCAAAAAATGATGAAAATACACTAAAAGTGATAGTGGATGCTAAAAAGGAAGCTAAAAGAGACGCTAATCACATGTTTTTTTTGTCGTGTCTAGAAGCCATGATAAGATCCAAGAATATTTGTTAAGACTTACATCACAAGAGGCTACTTCCTTCTAGACCTGAGCATGATACAAAATTTCGAGTTCCATGTGAGACTAGCTAAAGGTATTAATCATCCTATGAATCCTTTGTTGAAGGAGGGAGTGTTTGTTAAGGGGAATATGACAAATGTTTCCACCACCATATCGATCAATATCTATACAAAATTGGATGTTTTGGAAAATGTTCATATCGTAGAAAAATCTTCTATGATATGCACTACCTTATTTAAGGAATTTTGTGACATTTTCGTCTAGTCTTATGAGGATATGCCAGGAATAGACCCATAAATTATGGAACATGAAATAATATCTTACCCTAACATTAAAATTTTTCGACAAAATCTTATACTTATTAATCCATGGAAAGAAGCAGACGTCAAGGCTGCAGTGAAAAAATTATTTAAATATGGTTTCATTTATCGTATCTCTCAAACATAATGGGTATCCAATATCATTCTAGTAGATAAGAAGAAGGGGACCATACACGTATGAACTTATTTTCGAGACTTGAACAAGGTAGGTCTAAAGTACAAATACCCCATGTCATTCATTGATTAGATTATTGATGCATGTGCAGGTAGTGAGGTTTTCTCGTTTATGGATGGTTTTTCAGGATATAACTAGATTCAGATCGAACCCGAACATCAACACAAAGTTTCCTTCATCTTCCCTTGGGGTACATTTGTGTACAAAACGATTCCTTGTAGCTTAAAGAATGTCTGGGAAACATTTCAATTTGTAATGAACTTTTCTTTCCATGATATTAAGCACATTGTTGAACCATACCTAGATGATCTTCCAGCCCATTCTCGCAAGAGGAAGTATCATTGAGAGCATCTTCGTCTTATTTTTGAAAGATGAAGATATTACAAGATTCGCTTAAATCCCCATAAGTACATCTTTTGTGTCGATTCGGGGTGAATTTTAGGTTTCATATTTTCTAGTAAAGACATAAGGGTCGATCCGTTGAAAGTACAGGAGATTGTGAATCTTCCTCCTCCTCGAACCATCAGATAGTTACAAAGTATACAAGGAAAGTCAAACTTTCTATGATGTTTTATTGTGAAATATGCAAACATTACTAAGGGCTTCATGCGCTTTCTTAACAAAGACACCCCATTTCTATGGGATGAAGCCATAGACCAATCCTTCAAGGAATTGAAGAAATCACTACTATCATCTCCTATTTTGCACCTACCAGATTACACGAAGGACTTCATATTGTATCTAGATGCATTAGAGTCCATGATTGGTGTAGTGCTAGTTTAGGAGGACGACGAGTCCTTCGAACACGTTACTACTATATTAGTCGCGCTTTGGATGGATCCGAACTTAGATATTCACATGTCAAGAAACTAGATTTGGCGGCGGTCTATGTCATCCATAGGCTGAGACACTACATTCTACTAAGGAAAACTACTATCATTGTAGACATAAATCATTTCTAGTATTTTTTATCTTGACACATAGTTAGGGGAAAATTTAATAAGTGGATTGTCACTCTCCAAGAGTTTGACCTGAATTTTCTGTCTACCAAGTATAATAAGTCCCTAGTATTCGCAGAACTTATGTCAGATTTCCCAAGTGATGAAAGTGTAGTGATAGAAGATGAGCCATTCCTTGATGAGAACATTTTATTAATTTCAACTTTTGATCCTTGGTACGAGGATATATTAGTGTATCTCCATACTTTGAAGTGTCACGCGACCTTCGCATGGGAATATCGACGCAAGTTAATATTGAATGCCAAAAACTACTTCATAATCAGTGATACACTATATAAATGAGGGGTAGATTATATCTTACGTCGATGCCTCTCCCATGAGGAGGATGATCTTGTCCTAACTAATTCTCACAACAGAGCATGTGGGGGTCATTTATCTAGGTTAGTAATGAACTAGAAGATCTTATGTGCTCGATATTTATAGCCTACCATCTTCAAATATTGTGTAGAGGTTGTAAAGTGCTATCATCTGTGTTATCTCTATACTAGAAAAATGTGGTCGCACCTTGCTCCTCTCCTCTTTTTCCTCTCATCACAGTAGGACCGTTCACCAAGTGGGGGTAGATTTGATGACCTGCAACCCAATGTCTTCTAGGGGGCACAAATACATCATTGTTTATGTTGACTACTTTATGAAGTGGGAAGAGTCAATTCCTACCTTTAAAGACGACGATGACACGATGACAAATTTCGTATTCAATTAGATCATCACGAGGTTCGGTATTCCAAAGAAGATTGTCACTGACTATGGCAGTCATTTTCAAAACAAGATGATGACCAAATTGATCACTATGTTTGGTTTTAGGAAATACCACTCATCTTACTTCTACCCATAAGTGAATGGACAAGTAGAGGCACTCAACAAGACCTTAAAAACCATTTTCAAGAGAATGTAAAATGCAAGTAGGTCAAATTGGCACATCATGTTGTATGCTGCACTCTAGGCATATTGAATGTTAAGACTACCATAGGGTTTTCACCTTTCCAACTCATTCATGGGGTGGAAGTAGTCACGCCGGTTGAATGCAAGATACCATCATTAAAAATTGCAATTCACATACTTCCCGACACTTCTGAGTTAAAGGAACATTTGTTGCATATGGAAAATCTAGATGAACAATGTAGATATGCACTCACAAAAAAAAAGCACACAAGAAATGGGTGAAAAATCAATATGACAAGGTTATTAAACCTAGGGTTTTCTCCGAGGGAGAGCTTGTTTTGGTCTGGGATCAGGATAAGGAACCCCTAGGGTTAGACAAGTTTAAATCTATGTGGTTAGGCTTGTATGTTGTGTCAAAAGTATTAAGGAAGGGTGTGTATGATTTAATTGATTATGATGGAAATAAGATTCCCGATCCTCGAATCGGGCTCTACTTGAATAAGTATTATGCTCAGGAATGATTCTTTTTCTTGTATTTTAGTTATATATTTTTGTAAATGTTCATTGCTGGTTATTGTTTCTTATGTAGTTTGGTGTTGTTTCTGATGTATTTGGAATGGTTTGTATGGTTTGTTGATGGCACCAGTATTCACACTTAAAATCTAGATTTAGCTGCTTGGGTCATTTATGCAAGCACAAGACAACTGGTTGCCTTAGGAGGTGCTTGCTTAGGTCCTGCAACTAACAATGTATCCGACTACAATGTCATTATTGAGATTCTTTGGGATGCTATATCACATGGTATCACCTGCTTGGAAGTTAGACTCAAGTCTCGGTTAGTGGTGTCTCAGTTCAATGGGGTCTACCAAGTGAGACACCCTACCCTTTTACATCAGTTTTTTTGAATTAGGTTACTTAAAAGGAATTTTGATCACATTATATATAAACATATTTCAATAAATCAAAATGCAATCACTAATGCATTTTCTAACTACATACTAGATTGGCATTTGTAACACACTTTATAAAAATAAATACATAGATACATTTGATACACATGTAAATAACCAGATATATATATATATGCATATGTGTAAGAAGTGTGTTCATATGCATCGAGTTTATGTTCCAAAGATCCAGTCAATAAGTATATCAAAAATAATAATAAAAATTGGATCAAAATCCTCATATGCTAAAAATATGGAAGCCCCTCATCCTCATCAGCTGCAATTGCCTCCACATCCTCTCGATAACATAGGATAGCCCTTGACACCTTTCATAGTAGGTGTAATGAGGTTGGAGGTACTCCCACCACATGCTCCTGCATGGCCATGGGAATACACACGATCCTCAATGTTGGTACATGGTGGGTGAGTCGGGCCAAATTTCCCTCTACTATACGAAGCATAACTTCGTCTCCACCATCATTTATTAGTCATACAAATGTCCTCGGATGCCCGTTTAGATAGACATTCCCAATATCTACATATCATAAAGAAAAAATAAGACTTGAATGAATTACATATGTATATAAACTTAAAAAAAAAATTCTCATAAAAATTTAAATATGTGAAAATTAAAAACTCACCCATGTCTCCCCATGCTTCTCCAGGAGGGAGAGCTATCTCAGGATCACCGCAAAATTCCAAGCCTTCATATGGTAACTTCTCTAGATAAGGAACTTGTCATCTCCAACACAAATAGAAATCATCATCATAACCACCCTCAATCTCACCACCACCCTGGAAGAGGAATACAACACCCCACCTCGTAAGTCTAGAATCACGGGAGGGGTAGGTGGAAGTGTCACTACGAGGCTCAGAGCAAGTACCCTCTTGAATGTGAAAGAAACTAAGATTCCCGCATAGCCAAATTTATTCTTCCTTCCTGTCTTGCAGTTTGATATTTATTTCTTTAATATTAGTGCTAATCCAGAACACTAGTCAAATTTTACACCCCATAGACACTCCACTACTATGTGCATGTGGGTTTGTGTATCCAAGTGGAAAGAAGATGACCCCACTACTGTAAAAAAAATTATTACAAGCAGTTTCAATGGGAAGCTGGTGATCTGTGCAATCGAGATTTGTATCCCTGATTTCCGTGTGCCGGGTATGCAGTATGTGTTGACATAATCATGTACGCTAAGGGGATCACCCCCTCGGTTGGTGCCACCTAAGTTCATAGGTGCCCCTCAGTGAGATAAACTGGTAATAAAGTAAATGTGTTCGATAGTAATATCTAGGATCATAAATGTACCAATATATCTAGTAGTTGTACTTGGGCTATCATGTTCAAAGGGCGGTAGAATTTTCATAATCCTCACCTATGAAGGATATTCAATGTCATTGGATCACCCATGGTTAGCCTACTCATGTCCTCATTATCTATTTCCTGCCACTCTAGCACCATATTAACCTTCCATTTCAACATTTTCACCATTGGATTCATTGGAAACCTTCATTGCGTAGAACTCATGACTGCCCAATGAGGATAGCACAAGCCACTCACGGGTTCCTCACTGTAAACCTATCATGTTACTTCACAAACTCACAAATTTATGGACGGATACCTGCAAGTGTTGCGTAGTGGTTTTAGGTTAGGCCAAAAACATAAAATCAAGCACGAAAATTAACAATGGAAATCATAAAAACAAATTTAAGGGAGACATGAAGTACCTACAATTCACCTTATTGAAGTTTCGTCCATTGGATTGATCACATGAACCATTTGAAGATAAGAGGTAAAAATTTCCCAAATAGTGGCAAAAATAAAATATAATGTTTTTAAACCAATTTTAGCTATTAATAGTAAAAATTTCAAAACTTTTACCCATTTTTCTATAGTTTTGTCTATTTTTCTATCATTTGAACTAATACTACTTATTTTACTTAGGTATTACAAGTCCTAGTTGAACTTGGAGTCTGTTTCCTTGGCATATAGGATAGGATTTGGTCCTCTTTTGCATCTTGCACTTATACCTTATCCTCTCTTGAATCTTAGGATCTCCTTTTCATCCAGGGATTGCGATGTGCAACCGCTCCTTACCCTTCAAACATCGTTGTTTTTCCATGGTTAGAGCCTACCTTACATGGGTTACCCTAGTTAGAACACTTTTTGTTTATTTTGGTACCCATGCCGCATTTTTCTAGGTTGCGGGAAGCATTTGTAGCTATTTTTCACAGCAAAATGGACCTCATTTTGCATCTTTTCTTGAACTTCCCTTGATTACAAGGCTCCTACCATATGGATTTATCTTCAAGCCCTGGTTCGACTCCTTAAAAATGACTAGATATATGAGTTGCTTGTTATTTATGACTTGTTAAAGTAATTGAAGTATCATCTATAGCAGCATAAGCTTAACCCTTTTATGGACCCTATAGATTACTTACAAAAAAGGGATAGTTTATTTTCTTTGGAATCTAAAAGAGTATCTTTAGGTATATATTTATCTCTTTTTTCCGGTCCTGGAGGACTAAACATACGAAAAGGAACCTGCTCAAGCTTACTTTTCTCTTTTTCATGATTTGGACCTAAACATGAAAAATATTTTGAGCACTCTTTATGTCATTGTCATGCTCGTTAAACCCTAGTACAAAACATTGAGTTTACTATTTTTTGGACCATTCAAGTAAATAAATGGAACTTTATGAGTGATCTTTCTTTCCTTCACACTTATTAAACTAAGGCGACTTGCTTGCTTTTGAGGAGCGTCACTCGGGTGATAGTTTACCCCATTTTTGGACCTTTCTGACTAAGTATGAAAAAGGTATACCTTAGTTCTTTAGAAGTTAAGAGAGTTCTCCTTTGGATTGTTTTATACTTTTTTTTCGGAATCAGGTGACTAAATTTACGAAAAGCACCCCCCTAGAGTCTTATTTGGAGTTTTCAAACTCTCAAAAATATGAAAAATCCAATGAGAATTTACTAATTCAGGCTCGTAAAATTCACAGATCAGTGACATATCAAGCATTATTCTCTCTTTTATTCAAGATTTCTCAAAAATGAAGAAGGACTCTAGTTGACTTTCTTGGAATCGTTAAAACTTAACAAGAAAGGAATGGAAGGAAACACATTCTTTGCTTTATAATTTATGGCAGCAAGTCATCCTTGAACAAAGCACTAGTTTGAGCCTCCCAATACTCATGTCTTAGGTTTTTACTTCTCATATCAACTAACACCTTGATTCATTACTCCTCCACTTGTCCTGACACACTTGGAATCTAGCCATGTATCCTACATGGAAGATAGGTCTAGTTGTACCATCAATAAGTTTAAAGCTTCATTAGTTAATATTTGTGTCATTCTCATTGTTTAAGGATCGTTATCCCTTGTCTATTCATCTTGATTCCTCTCATTTTCATCTCTGATATTGTCCTACATACATCTTCCCTTATCCAGTCTACCAGTTACTCATGTGACCTATTGAAGGATTCATTTCTTTCCTGTTCGCACAACGGCTTTCGCTCAGTACCTCCTCAATAAGAAGACCTATATTTTGAAATATAGTACCTTAGGATCCACTTCTCAGATTGGTGGACTCCTATGCATTGTTAGTTAGTACAACTCTTTAACTGACACTCCGATGATATCCTTCCATGTTTGAATTCAACTCATGTATTCACATGGTAGGATTCATACTGGTTTCTATGGATTTGGATGAATCCCTTAGGTTACATCCTATATGACCTAAGTTGCGTAATATTATTCCATACTCTATGAAACTATTTTCGGATATTGAATATATATCATTGTACTTATGCGGATTTGATCCACCATTGTAAAATATACATGGCCTTGTTTCCCATAATATATGATGTATCTTGCAAAGGATCTAGTGTTCCACATTATTGAACATGGAATCCTTAGTGAGGATTTTGAAACTGGCCTTGATTTCTCTATTTCAAGTACTTCTCTTTGACCTAGAACTGAGTCCCTCCAAGTTATACATATTTTTAATGTATTTCAACCATCGCTACCTTCTGACCTCATACATTAGGGGGAATATGTTATACCATGAAACGACACTTCTCCGTCCAAGTACTGACACCAAATATGTCAGGACACAAAAGGACAAAGTGTATTGAAGCAATCTAAACACTATAGATGAAGCAAATCCTTGATACATACTTGTTTCTTCAGCCTTTCCACCTTTATATATAATTTTTCCTTGCACTCGTGGGTCCCCTTGGGACAAATCGCGTGTCACTTGTGGGTTAGCCTTAATGAAAACCACGAGATATCCCTAAAATATTTCACTCATGGGTTTCTTATGTAGAAGTCACAAGTCACTTCCAGGTTTCCTTCATTATACCTGCAAGTCCCTTAAGACAAACTTAAGAAATAAAAACATGATCAGTTTAGTGGCATTTGGGTTTGATATGCTAACTTCCCTAACTCCCTAACCATCCAAGGTCTTGTCACCTCTCCTCATGAGCAAGTATAAATAGAGGGGAAGGGTAGAGGATAGGGGAAGCAACTTTAGAGACCAAGTTTATGCTAAAGAAAATATCTTGGAGAGAGTAGCAAGGAGGACTTAGTCTCTTGGTCTGCAAAAGAAGGCTTGTGTGAGACAGGGTTGTAATGTTCCCTAAATTTTTAGTAATAAAGAATGTATTTCTTCCATATATATGTTTTTATGCATTATTTTTTTGTTATGAATCATTATCTATGTTGTCATTTATCTTTAAATTCAATTCTAATATGTTCATGTTCATTTATATAACAATAAGATATATTGTGGAAAAGCATCAATCTGTGTTGCGGGTATTGAAGTGCAAAGAGGTTTGGAGCATTTGAAAAAGGGATTGAAAGCTAGTATCAACCGTCTAAAAAATGTACTTGTCTTGATAACCCTTATTCTATTTTTTTATGATCAAAATCCTTAATGTTTGTAAGCCACACCCTAGTATGTTGGTGACCCTAGGACCCCAAGTCATAAGGTAGATATCCCTCACAACACTAGTTACATATAAATTATGCACAAGCCACATATTTATAATACATATAGTATGGTATAAGTTGAACCACTTAAAAATACCCAAGGACGAAACTTGGGCTTGCATTTTGTTGAACCAAGCAGGCATTTGATGACATTTACAAGGAAACATTGTAGTTTTTTTCACGTAAGGAACATTTTTAGCCAAAATTGAGAAACTAGAAGTAAAATAACCTGTAAATTAATAAGAAGAACCATATGAAACTTATATCACTAAAAAATACTCAAACCTGAGGCTTGGGAATGCATTATACCGAACCAGTCAAATTAAGGTCAAAACGAAAAAAAAAAATTGCATTTAAAAAAATATATTGGAGACAACTTAAAGATAATTTCAAAATTATGAAGTAGGTTTATATCAATAGTATATATATCTCCAGGTATATGGTATTACATTTTAAAAATTTCTTCTATAAATGATATGGCAGGAATTTTTCTAAGCCAATTTTTACATATTTACACTCTATTTTTACATAACAAGATTAATATTTTAGCCATTGTCTTCAAATATGACCTAGTTATTTATACATCCCAACACAAGTCAATAATTATATAAATATTAATATATTCAATATTATATATATATATATTAAGGAATACCTCATACAATTCTATACGATTGACTTGTATTCTTCATCCAAGTCCACATCTAAATCATCCAATCCAAATTTAACATTGAAAGGATTAATGGCCATATCATCATCATCATCAATTCCAGTTTCAATACTCATGTCATTATCGATATTGTCTTAATGAAAAAATTTGGCTAAATAATATGCTTCCTTTAATTCTTCGACATCGTCCTTTGGAACATGATCATCTAACTAATTTTGATCCTCTATATCATCTTCTTCTTCAAGATCCTCTTTAAAGGATCAAACATATGGAACAAAATCCAAAAGAATTTGATAGAATTGCTAAATAGACTTCCTCTCACATAAGCAACTTGAATCAATACATATGAGAGAATGTGGAATTCACATGAAAGCAATTATCCCACCATGACATTGGTTTCAAATGGCCACATAATCATAAATATAGAAGAACATTGAAAATGACACAAATGTGCAAATAGTATTTGTGTGACTTATGAACAAAAAGAAACAAATTTGTTTTTAAAAGTCCCACAAATAATATGGTATGCGGTACAAAGATTTGTAAATAAATATAAGTGACAAATCGATGTGTGCAAGAGTATCACAAGGATGTTGGCATATGTGAGTCATACACTACATAAATTGAATTGCGGAAAGAGGCACGCCGACGTAGATACAAGTTAATACACAATCTAGTGGGGCGTTATCTGAAGTTAAGTATCGTTAAGAAGTGGACACATCTCTTAAGATAAGAATATTATAAATAAGAAAGAGATGGATGAGGTGAAGTAATCTTGTAGAAATGAAGATCTGAGATAAATACTTGAAAAGTTTCGGAATTACTTTGGGGGTATCAATGGATTGTTTATCATAGAGATTATATTTACGTAGTAGAGTCATAGTGTGTTAAAATAATCAACCCATATTTACCTACGTTAGACATTAATTTTAATTATTTTGGTCTTATTACCTAGTTTACTAGATTCCATGCTATGCTAGTTGCCTTCTACAAGTCCTAGAAGTCAACACATGCTAAAACTGAGTCATGGAGCACTTGGGAAAAATCCTAGAAACCCAATTTATCATGTCTGCTTTATTCTAGATCCTCCAAAGTGCATAGCTACTTTTTCTGAAAAGCTGCCTTGTTTTATTCTGATTTAAGGCAAAAGGAAAAACTAGACTAGGTGTAGTTGACTTGTTTTTTCCCACATCATCCTCCTTCCTTTTCTCCAAATAAAAGCATGCATGATTTTTCTTTCCATCCCTCTTTATATTTCCCACTTGACTTATCAAATTCATGAGCATCTTCATATATTTGGAAACTACTTTATGCACCTATGGGGGATTTGACTAGATTTAATAAGCCTACTTTTTGACTATTTCGAATGGAATATTCATGCATTTGAGTTTCTCATGTAATGATATATTGCAGCAGCCTATTACTTTACAAGTTTGGCTATTTTACACTTATTGAATACAGATCAGTGCTATGCTCCAATTTTAGTATCCTTTGGTGTGAATTTTGCATGTTTGATTAGCAATTTTGTGAGTGTAATTGTTCTATCTCTTGGGTTAAATTTCCACATGGTATTAGAGCCTTTGTATATATATTTATATACTTCCTTATTTCTATTGTAGGTTTGACATCTTGACTGTGAGTGCATTCTGCTGACTAGAGGGGGCACAGTTTCTGAGCTATGGACCAATCTTAGAAGATCATCTTGACTCCATTCAATTTAATTGAGTGGAAAGCTGATATGGAGATATTTTTGAGAGAAAAAGGTATCTATAGGGTAACTATGCCAACATAGGGAGATCCCAATGCAGCTGCAAACAAAATTAAATGACACAACAGGAGGGATGAGGCCTATGGTCTTTTGTGTATGAGCATTTCAAGAGACCTCCTCTTCCATCCTGATGGATTGAAATCACCTAATGAAGTGTGGGAGAATCTAGAAGATATTTTTGGAAAGACATATGATATGAGAGGACATAAAATCGAGAATGAGCTGATATTCTTGAGTCCCAGTAGCTTCGAATCATTGCAACTATACTTTGCCAAGTTTAAGGCCCTTGTTTTGTAGTTGAAACAGTGTGGGATCGAAAAGAAGGAAGAGAAACTAGTTTTGGCCATAATTTCTAAGCTTCATTCTGACTATTCAGTGTTTGTTTTGACCTTCCATGCCACCAAGTTGACAGCTCAAGCCTGGAAGATGCCTAAGCTTGCAGAGTTCATGGAATCCCTCACATAGGAGCAAGATAAGTTGGTGATGATGGGCACCATCAAACCTTCCATATACCAAGCTTTGGTTGCTGGAGATTTAAAGGTGGATTCAAAAATAAAGAAAAAAGATAAAAATCCACCTGAGAAAAAGAGAGACAAGAACAAGTCTCAAGAGGATCCCCAAGGTTCCAAGAAGAACTCCCAGAAGAAGAAGAACAAAGGAGAAATGAGCAAGTGCACCTACTGTAGTAAGGGATATCATCGTGAGAGCTATTGTATGAAAAATCAAATTGACATGTTGACCCAACTCCTATAGAAGAATAACATCTCCCTTCCTTATTGTTCAAAGAAGAGGGAAAGAGGATCAAATTCGGAGGACAAAGAGAGAGTACATGGCTTGGTTGATGGCACATCAAGCTCACCTAGCTTCATCATAGACTCTAGAGCTTCTATACATATGGTTTTGACAAAAGAGATATTCTTCTCTCTTGACATGTCGAAAGGTCCACCAATAGTTTTGGGAGATGACTCTCTCACTGACAGTTTGGGGAAAGGAAGGATTGGTCTTGACCATGGTAAGTTCAATAATGTGTTGTATGTTCTTGGTCTTTCCTCTAATATCTTGTCAGTGTATCAGATGACTCATACTTGATCTCCAAAGAAGTTCATATTCTCCCTTGATGATGTTGAAATCACTAAGATTTATAATGGTAAAGTCATAGCAAAAGGTGTTGTAGATCACACTTCGAAGGTATACAATTTTTCCCATTTTCTACCCTACTCAAACCCTTCTGCTCTTCTAATTCATGCTAATGAAGCAAGCAAGATTTGGAATGAAATATTTGGCCATACTAACTACAAGTATCTTTCTTATTTGAGTGAAAAATATATGGGCATAGGGTTACCAAAGATCAATTTTTCTAAGGGAGTCTATCAAGGTTGTATCCTAGGAAAACACCCAAAGAAAAAGTATGAGAAATCTAGTCATGAGAGAACCTATGCACCTCTTGAGCTGATCTAGAATGACATTGCTGGTCCGTTTACTCATATGTCCATGATTCAAGCCAAATATGCACTGACCTTCATAGATGAATTTTCCAGGTATTGTTGGGTTTACTTCCTAAAGCATAAGTTTGAAGTTTTTGACCTCTTCCAAGTCTTTAGAGCCTTGGTTGAAAACTAGTTTGGGAGGAAACTCAAGATCCTCAAATATGAAAATGGTGGTGAGTATTTCAAGTCTGAGTTCATTTATTATTGTAAATATGCAAGTATTCAGATGCAGCATTCAATCCCTTACACACTACATCAAAATGGTGTTGCTGAGAGAAAGAACAGATCACTCAAGGAGATGGCAAACTGCATGATGGAGGCTAAGACTTTGCCACCAAAGTTTTGGTCCGAGGCTATAAAATATGCATCCTACATCCAGAATAGGGTTTTTCATAAATATCTTGATGTTATGACTCCTTTTGAATCTTGGAGTGGGCACAAGCTAGATGTGACCCATTCACGATTTTTGGCTCAAAGGTTTGGGCTAGAATTCCAGCTGAAAAGAGGAAGGCTTTGCAGCCCCAAAGCCAAGAGTGCCTATTTGTTGGGTATTCTAAAGATTGAAAAGGGTAAAAGCTTATAAACTTGAAAACTAACAAAATTTTCATTGAAAGAAGTGTTCAGTTCCAAGAAGAGCCTTTAGTAGCAGTTGAAGTTGGAAAGTCTTCTTCACCACCGGATCCATTGATTGTAAGTGGAGAGACTACTGAGTTTTCTGATTCTGATATGTCTAATAATGATGATTTGATTACATATCCTAATAGTCCTACAAGACCAAAATGGGCATCAAATCCCATTCATGTAGTTGAGGAACTAGTTGGAAATCCTAGTGACACTGGGAGGACTAGATCTCAATTTGAGAGTGCCCTTTGTGTGAAAGATCCTCTATTAACTGAGAAGTGCTATCTGATGGTTGAATCAGATCCATAGACATATTAATATGTAGTAGATGATCCAATATGGAAAACAACCATGAAAGAAGAACTCAGCTTGCTCCAGAAGAACAACACTTGGGAACTGGTTGATCTTCCCCCAGGGAGGAAGCTAGTTCAATGTAAGTGGGTTTTCAAGACTAAGTTTGCTGCTAATGGTTCACCTTTGAAATAAAAGGAAATATTGGTAGCCAAGGGCTTCTCACAAGTACAGGGTATTAACTACAATGAAACCCTTGCACCATTGGCAAAGATGGACTCCATAAGGCTAGCTCTATTCATTGCAGCTTCGAAGCAGTGGGAGGTACATCACATGAATGTGAAGTGTTCTTTCCTAAATGGAGATCTCACTGAAGAGATTTACATGCAGAAACATGAAGACTTTGTTTCTAATCCATATTTAGTGTGTAGGTTAAATAAATCATTGCATGGGCTCAAACAAGCCCCCGAGGCTTAGTATGTCAAGATTGATGGCTTTTTTCTATAACTGAGTTTTGTTCGATGCAAGTCTGATCCTAATGTCTATTTGAAGCTGATTCATGGTTATTTGACGATTATTGTATTGTATGTGGATGACCTTCTGATTACAGGAAGTTCAAAGAAAGATATTTCCTCCTTGAAGGATGCAATGAACCATGCATTTTCTATGACAGATTTGGGATTGTTGAGCCAATTCTTGGGTCTCGAAATTGCTCAATCCCAACATGGAATAAAAGTACATAATTATGAGTATTCTCTGGATTTTCTGAACAAGTTCAACATGAAATATTTCAAGACAAGAAATACTCCCTTCCTTTCAGGAGTTAAGCTTGAAGAAGCAAGTTCTTCTCCTATGGTAAATAATACACCGTATAGGCAGTTGATTGGGTGTTTACTTTATCTTACACACACTCAACCTGATCTATCTTATGCAGTTAGTGTGGCTTCAAGATACATGGATCAGCCTCATGAGATCCACTAGAGAGTATCCAAAAGGATCCTAAACTTTGTTCAAGGAACAAGAACTCATGGGATCTCCTACAAAGTAAAATCTGATCTTGATTTTATTGGGTTTACTGACAGTGATTGGGTAGGTGACAACACAGATCGAAAGTATACATCAGGATATGTGTTCATGCTTGCATAAGGACCAATTATCTGGTCAATCAAGAAGCAGAGTGCCATATCACTCTCATCTACAGAAGCAGCATATAGAGGAGTTGTAAATGTAGCAACTCAATGTTTGTGGTTGCAGGGGATACTTGGAGAATGTGGCTTCGAATCAGAGTTTTCAAATATTATCTATTGTGATAATTAGAGCACCATTCAAATATGCAATGATCCAGTTTAGAGACAACGAACCAAGCACATTGAGATCCATATGCATTACATCAGACAACTTGTGCATGATGGCACCATTGATCTACTCTTCTGTGCATCTTCAAAACAAGTAGCAGACATCTTCACCAAAGTTTTTTGTGAGAATACTTTCAACAATATCAAATCACTGTTGGGGATTTTTGATCATGCTATGAATCATTATTGATGACAATATTTAAAAATAAATAAATTTCCTGTCCATGTTTAAGGGAGGATTTTCCCACTGGGTTTTTGCCTCTTTCCTTGGTTGTATGGACAAGCAGTATGTAAAGGATAACTAAGCCTTATTTCTAGGCCCTATAGTTTTCTTATATTTACTCATAAATTCAAGATTAAGGGGGTTTGTTAGAATAATCAACCCATAGTTACCTACCTTAGACATTAATTTTAATTATTTTTGTCTTATTACCTAGTTTCCTAGATTCCATTCTATGCTAGTTTCCTTCTACAAGTCCTAGAAGTCAACACATGCTAAAACTGAGTCATGGAGCACATTGGAAACATCCTAGAAACCCAATTTATCATGTCTTATTTGTTTTAGATCCTCCAAAGCGCATATCTTTTTATCTTCTGTAAAGCTACCTTGTTTTATTCTAATTTAAGGCAAAAGGAAAAGCTAGAATAGGTGTAGTTGACTTGTTTTTTTTCCCACATCATCCTCCTTCCTTTTCTCCAAATAAAAGAATGCATGAGTTATATTTCCATCCCTCTTTAGCTTTCCCACTTTACTTATCAAATCCATGAGCATCTTCATAGATTTGGAAACTACTTTATGCACCTATGGGGGATTTGACTAGATTTAGTAAGCCCACTTTTTTACTATTTCAAATGGCATATTTATGCATTCGATTCTATAATGTAATGATATATTGCAGTAGCCTATTAATTCACAAGGTTGGCTATTGTACACTTATTGAATACAGATCAGTGTTATGCTCCAATTTTAGTCTCCTTTGGTGTGAATTTTGCATGTTTGATTAGCAATTTTGTGAGTGTAATTGTATTATCTCTTGGGTTCAATTTCCACACAGTGAAAAATACAACAAAAAAGTGTGATAGCATAAAATGATACATGCATATTTGATATGTGAAGTTCTTACTCAGTAAAAGACGTGGATTGTAGAATAACAGAGGTGACTGAGCTTAAAAATCTATTCAGAAACAGATCGCAAATATATTTGCACATAATTTTCTTTGGGAAACTATATTTTTATATGCAAATACTCAAACACATATCAGAAGGCTACAATAGTTGTAGATTGTGAAGGAAAGGTATTTATCTATTTGCAATTTTTCTACACTATCATATTTCATATCAAGGAGGTCGGATGGGGTAAGGAGAGGGGGGTTGCAAACTCATTATATACGGTGTTGGAAAATACAATTAGGGTGTGGAAGAATACTTTCTATTGGTGCAGATAAAAATTAGGGGGTTGTAGACTCCTTCCAGTTGGTATTGGAGAACAAACAGAAGTTGGTGCTTCCACAACCAAAGAGTGTAGTTTTCCATGGGTTAGATATTGAAGACACAATTCATTGTTTGTGCAGTCAAATTGATATCTATTTAGGTTAGTTCTTGAAGATCATGAGTTTGTACTTATGCAGATTGAAGTTTCTGCAGGTTGGTGCCAACAACCCGTAGATTGTACTTAGGATCAGTTTAACACATGAATTGAGAGGGTGCTCATGTTTGGAGACTGTAATATCTCATTTATGTAATTACTCATATATATTTATAGATATACATTTGTTATCAATAATTTGTGCATTTTTATTATTATTCTTATGAATGCTATAAATCTTTTAAATCTACAAAAATCTACATAAGTTAAAATAACACATATTTGCGCAATTATTGATTCACCCCCCTCTCAGTAATAACTTAATACCAACAATTGGTAATAGAGCGAGTGTATTTAATAAAAATACTAAAATTTAGAAAACTTATCCAACACAGAAATGGATAAGTAAGAAGGCCTTTCCACCAAAATGGATCCAAGATTTGATGGTTCAAACTATACCTTATGGAGAGGCAGAATGGAAGTCTATCTATAATTACTTGGCATGGACATTTGGAAATAACTAGAGGATAGGTATGAGTTCCCAAAAGACACAGATGAGTATGAAGATAATAATGAGCTTTCAACCTCCAGAACAACAGTTGTTGATCCAGAAAATAGAAAACAATATGAATGGAAAACATGAACGAAGAATGCCATATTTTGTAGATTAGAAGATGATAATTTCACCAAGGTGATGCAGTGCACCACAATGAAAGAGGTATAGAATAAAATAAGAAGTATCTATGAAGGTGATGACAAATTCAGGAAGGCAAAACTATAAACACTCTTAGCATAGTTTGAAACTCTCAAAATGAAGGAGGAAGAAGATGTCACCTCATACTTCCTAAGAGTGGATGAGATAGGAAACTCCATAAGAGGACTTTTAGCTACTACTAAAGAGAAGTCCATTGTACAAAATATCACAAGAACGCTTCCCACATGATTCAATCCAAAAGTATCAGTTTTAGAAGACAAAAGTGATTTAGACAACCTGACCAAGGATGAACTATATGGAATTCTCACAACATACGAACTGAGAAAAAAACTTGAGAATGTATCTAGGAAAATAGTTGCATTCAAATCAATAGGGAATCCCAAGTACACCAAAAGAGAATGTACAAATATAGTTGATCTATTAGATGAAGAAGAAGACAACTTCGTAACAAGAATCAAAAGACGACAAGGTAAATACAAGAGAAAACTACCTTTAAATGTTTTAAATGCGGTAGAATTGGAAATTTTGCTTCAAAGTTCACATATGAAGAAAACCAAGAAAGTGAAAGTGAGAAATAATCATAATTTCAAGAATGAAGAGGAAAGGATCAACAAAACAAAGATTTTAACAAGAATAAATTTCAAAGGTAGAATAAAATCTTGTACACCAAGGAGAATTTTGCGTCAAATGAAGAAGAGAATGACAGTCAAAGGGATGTATTATTCATATCCCTGATTCAGGATGACAATGCTCTAGGAGGAAAATAATCAACCAAAGGAGCTCTGGCTAGTATATCTAAAGCTGTGAAGGAATGGATGTGCAATGAAATTTACTTTCTCTCTATGAAATATGATGAAAAGAAGAAATCAAGAAGCTCAAAGGAACTATTCAAGTTGGAGAAAACTGTTGACAACAAAGATTTCCCTCGTGAAGTTACACAACCATCATTGAAATATAAAATGTTTATGTGTTTCGAATAAATCTCAGTTTGAAAGTGTTAGGATATTTAGACACTTAGGAGTTAGTTAAGATCAACTTTTGTAATATATCCGTTAGGTAAAAGTGTGTTTCTTTAGTATGCATTAGTATGCATTTGTAAATATTCTAATGCGACGGTCACAATATGTTCTAGACATAGAGTGATCTGATGGTTCAACTTCTCTTAGATCATACCTACCATTGATTGATTGCTTAACACCCAATTGGTCCATGATCTCTATTTAAAGAGCATGGAGGGTCCTTGGCTAGTTGATCGATTATGAGAAGCTCATGTAACTTTCTTTATTCTGCATAATAAATTGCTCCAAGTAGTTATTTGGATGGGGTCGTGGACTGTTTCCCTCTCGAGGGTTTTAACCACATGACAAAAATTGGTGTATTGATTTGTGATTCATTTATGTGAAGTGGTTGATATAGGTGTTCGGTCTTCTGGGAGTACCCTGTGTACTCGAACATGGTATCAGAGCATTTATGAAGAGTCACTTTCGGTTTTGATCAAGATCTAGAACCAGTGTTGAATTTGAAAGGGTTTTTGGTTCTAGATATTTTGTGCATTTGTGGCCTATAGGATATGTTCCATTGCATCTAGAGCATCGTTTCCATTGGGAAATAGTTTTTGTTTCACCGAAAACCATTTCCATTTGATCCAGTAACACCCATTTCGGAAAATATGAAGGTATAATGTTACAATGACGGATTTGTTTCATTTTTTTTTTAATCTCTCATATTTTATCAGTTATATTATCATATTTGTGTTGTTTTAGTCTCATACTACTGCATTCCCTACCTGCGTATGCTCTTTGCCGTGCACCTTGTACGATTGCGGTGAATCAAAAACAAAAAGGGAAAGTTTTTTTCCTCTCTTCTCAGCTACGTATGCTCTTTACCATGCACCTTATGTGATCATGGCAAATCAGAAACACCGAGAAAACTTGGAAACGTAGAATTTTCGATTAAGCTAACCAAGTTCTAACCCCATTGTGTGGAAAAAGTTTTTTTGTTTTTGTTTTTGGTTTTTTTTGTGATTTGCAGAAAAAAATGGCAAGCATGGAGAACAAGAGAGAAGACTAAAAATAAAAATAAAACCCTTTCTCTTTCCATTCTTTTATGTACCTTTTAAACTTATCTCACTTGGTCCAAAGTTGCTTTATTCCTTACTAGGTCTTGAGTTCAAGTCTTATTAAGCTACTTTTTAGTGCATGCAATTTCTATTTTCAAGTTACTTTATTGTCAAAGTGCATCTCACTTAAATAAAATAAAATAAAAAGTGAGTCACTTAAGTCTTTTAATTTATTGCCGCACTATTTAAAGTAACATTATTGTAAAAGTGAACATCACTTATTCTACAAAAGTGATTCAATTAAAATCAACTTTATTGTAAAGTGATTGTCAAAGGTTGATCTTGGGAAGAGGGGGTTTCTTTTTTAGTTGGTCAAGTTAATATTTTCCATGTCACTACTGGGGACATCTTCAAACATTTTCTTTGATCAAGCATAACTTCATCATCCAGAATCAGTTTTCAATGCCATTTTTTTTTAAACTGCATATTTTTTTCGATCTCTTTGCATCCATACAGTTAGTTTTTATTCTTTTAGTTATTATTTTATAGTATAGCCACCCGTTGTGATATTATACTTACAAGTTCTAACTACTTCTCATAGAAATATCGTATGGAGGGTGTTCTGCGAAGTAGGGGAATTTTTAGGATAACCTCAGGAAAAGAAGAAGAACCCACTGATGATGATAAGAAAATTAAATGGGAAAATAGATGTGATGAAGCTTGTGGATTGATTGAGATGTCAATCTCTACTGATTTGCGATTCCACATATCTAGAATTGATGAACCTGATCAAGCTTGGGAAAAGTTGGAATTTGTGTTTGGTAAACACAATGAAATTTGGGGTCATCAACTTGAGAATGAGTTGATTTCCTTGAATCCAAATGATTTTTCATGAATTCAAGACTATTTATCTAAGTATAAAACTCTTAGACTCTTATGTTCAGAATGCAAGATTAAGAAAGAAAACAAACAATGTATTTATCATATTCTTTCCAAACTTGGACCCACATATTCTGTTTTTGTATCTACATTCTACTTCATGAAAGAATCCTTGACTGCATCTAGCTATCAAGAGCCTAGTCTTGAATCCTTTTGTGATTCCTTAATTAGAGAGAAAGATAAGCTCATTCAACTTGGAATAATTAACAATGCAAATACATCTGGGAAAACCTTATTGTCCCAATAGAAAGAAAAGTCTAGGCCTCCCAAGAAATAGAATTTTCACAATAATAAGCCAAACAACAAGGGTCCTAAACCCTCTCAGTCAGCTCCTTCTTTAAAAAATGACAAAGGATCCAATCCAAACGGAAAGAAGACTAGGCGTCATTGCAATTTTTGTGGGAAAGATAATCATGATGAATCTAAGTGTTTCAAAAAGATGGCAGCCTTGGAAGCAGCAATGAAGAAGCACCACATCAGCTTAGATTCGTCTTCAGAATCTACCTCTCATGGACATGCACTTTGTGCTTCTATTTACTCTTATATTGCATCTTCTTCTTCTACTTCAATTGAATGGCCCATTGATTCTGGAGCATCTTATCATATGGCTAAGGATCAAGCCATCTTTTCTACTATGCATGAATGTAACACCAAACAAATATTTGTTGGTGATGATAGATCTCTAAGTGTTGTAGGATCTGGAACAGTTCCAGGAGAAAATGGTCATTTCAGTGATGTGCTATGTGTTCCAAAAATTTCCTGCAATTTGTTATCAGTCTATCAAATTACTCATTCAGGTGAAGGAAAAACTGTGAAGTTTACACCTCACCAAGTTATAATCAAGGATTCTAAAAATCCTCAAAATGTCCTTGCTACTGGAACTGTTGATGTATTACCAGGTTGTACAAATTTAACAACTTTGGGTCATCACCTTTTCCTTCAGTTTTTGTTTCTCATAGTGATAACTTGAGCAAACTTTGGCATGAGCAATTTGGTCACCTAAATTATCGCTCATTGAAACAACTGTGTAAAGACAAAATGGTGACTGGTCTTTCGATGGTATCTTGCAAGGATGGTGTTTGTTTCAGTTGTGTACTCAGAAAACATCATCAGGATAGTTTTGAAAAACGTGCCTCTTGGCACACCTCGGTTCCCTTGGAGCTTGTGCATAGTGACTTGTGTATCCCTCTTCCATCTGCTTCCTTTTCTGGTTTCAAATATTTCTTAACTTTCATTGATGACTACTCCAGATGCACTTGGTTTTACTTCCTAAAACTTAAGAGCGAAGTATTTAACATGTTCTTAGCCTACAAGGCCCTTGTTGAAAAAAAATCTGGTCATCCAATTATTAAGTTAAGATCTGACAATGGAGGAGAATATTTTAACAACAAGTTCACTAATTTTTGCACTGAACAAGGAATCCAACAACATCACAATTTTCCATATACACCACAACAAAATGGTGTAGCTGAATGGAAGAACCACACTTTAAAAGAAATGGCTAATTGTATGATCCAATCTAAGGGACTAAGTCTTCAATATTGGGTTGAGGCCATAAATTGTGCAAATTACATAGTTAATCACACACCCACTAAAGTTTTACAAGGTATAACACCGGAAGAAGCATGGAGTAAAATTAAACCAAATGTAAGTCACTTTTGTGTGTTTGGTTGTGAAGCATGGGCTCACATTCCAGATGAAAAATGGAAAGCATTGTAGCCTAAAAGTGAAAAGTGCATATTTGTTGGATATTCTGAAGAAGTAAAAGGTTATATACTTCTTCATCCCCATTCACATGATATAATAATTAGAAGAGATGTTAAATTTGATGAAAATCTCTTGGCCTGCAAGCCTAACTTGGTGGGTGTGCCATCTTTGGCCTGTGAGCCTGATTCGACAATTGTGCCTTCTTCTTCTTCTTCTTCTTCCAACTTCCTTGATAGGTTTCCAACTCCAGTTTCTGATGATGACAGTGAGGATGAAAATCCACCTCCGCCTGCTCATGTTCCTCCAATTGGACCAGCACCAATGCTTCCTCGATGGGTCCATTCAACATGTGAAGCAGCTGGTGATCTTGCCAATGATCTTAGAGATCAACGTCGAACATGTTCTCAGTTTCAAAGAGCCTCTTCTCTTTTGGCTCACGTTTTTGATA
This sequence comes from Pseudotsuga menziesii, assembly GCA_001517045.1. NCBI lineage: Eukaryota > Viridiplantae > Streptophyta > Pinopsida > Pinales > Pinaceae > Pseudotsuga > Pseudotsuga menziesii. Next base: position 322,419 of record LPNX011100705.1, read on the forward strand.
ATCATGATCCAGAAACTTTTGCAAAAGATTCAGGAAATCTAGATTAGGATGCAACTATGGATGAAGAATATTGTTCCTTAATGGCGAATGATACTTGGGATCTTGTTCCTCTTCCAAAAGGAAGAAAAATTGTCAGATGTAAATGGGTCTACAGAACTAAGTATGCATCAGATGGAAGTTTTGAAAGACTTAAGGAAAGTTTAGTTGCCAAAAGTTTTTCCCAAGTTGAAGGGATTGACTACAATGAAACCTTTGATCCTGTCGCAAAAATGAATTCCATCCGCCTTGTTCTTTCCCTTGCAGCCTTACATAACTGGGAAATCCATCAAATGGATGTCAAGTATGCCTTTTAACATGGTGATTTATAGGAGGAAATTTACATGAAACAACCTCCTGGATATGTTCAGGATAACTCTAGCCTTGTCTGTCTCCTTAAGAAATCCTTATGTGGCCTTCAACAAGATCCTAGATCTTGGTATGCCAAAATGGATAGATTTCTCCTTGACACTGGTTTTTCTAGATGCCATTCTGACCCCAATGTCTATACCAAGAAAGTAGGAAACCATCTCATCGTACTTGTTCTTTATGTTGATGATCTTATCCTTACTGGTAGTGACCCTAAACTTATAACCCATGTGAAATCCAGTCTTAACCAAAATTTTGAAATGTCAAACTTAGGACATTTGCATTATTTTCTTGGTCTCCAAGTATTGCAAACCAAAGAAGGAATATTTCTTTCCCAGTCTAAGTATGCTTGTAAACTTATTTGTCGCTTTCACATGGAATATTGTAAACCAGCCCCTTCTCCCTTCCAGTCTGGAGTCAAACTTTCTGCCACTTGTACTTCCCCTAAAGTAGATGCCACCTTGTATCGTTAGCTTGTTGGTAGTCTCTTATACTTGACTCATTCCCTTCCCGACCTTTCCTTTGTCGTTGGTCATGTTTCCCGTTATATGCAAACACCTCATGAAATTCACTGGAAAGCAGCAAAAATAATACTTTGATATATTCGAGGTGCGATTCAGTTTGGGATTCATTACAATACATGGGGGGAACCTTTGTTGGTTGGTTTCATTGATTCAAATTGGGCTGGTGATCCTGATGATCAAAATTCTACTGCAGGTTATGTTTTTAGTCTAGGATCTGGACCTGTCACTTGGGCTTGTAAAAAACAACAAGCTCTTGCTCTTTCTTTAGCAGATGCAGAATATCGAGCCATAGTTAATTCCAGTTAGGAACTATTCAAGTTGGATAAAATTGTCGGCAACAAACATTTACCAGGTGAAGTTACACAACCATCATTGAAATATAAAATGTTTATGTGTTTCGAATAAATCTCAGTCTAAAGATGAGGATAATTTTGGTGTCGACTAGGAAGGTGAGATAATAAGCGCACTTGAATATTTGAAGAAATCAAGAAAATATAATAATTTGCTAAAGGAACAAATTGAAATGGCATAATACAAAATCAAGTAGATTGGGGATATGCATGAAGATATGAAGAAAAAAATAGAAGCCAAGGAATAACAATTTCTTTGTGCAAAAGGAAGAGTCAATGAACTAGAAGAAAAAAAGTGTGTTCTTGAGAAGTCCTAGAGGGAATCATGATTTGTAAATGAAATACTACATAAACAAATTTCACTAAAAGAATCAGAGGCTTCTCACTCATAAACAATTAGTATAGTTCAAGTAAATGTTGGAATATGTTTTGATGTCGAAACTCAAAATAAGTCCAACAACAACTCAACTATAATGGATAAAATCCTAAGCATTCAATGATATCCAGAAGAAAAGATTGATATTGGGTTTAAAAAAGAAAGTGATGGTATGTGCAACAAGGATAACCTAGTTTCAACAAACAGGTTACTTTTCATAGAAAACATGAATTCCCTTCAAGAAATGAACAACCCATGTATGCTAACACCTCCATATACAAAAATACCATCAGATGTTGTAGATCCAATGTTTTCAGGAATATTGAGAAATACTTTCACACTATGAAGTGTTATGTGTGTGATAAATATGGCCACAAGTCGTCAAAATGTTTTTTAAAACTCCAACGGTGAAGGAAATCTATGAGAAATAAGTTTGTTGAAAATTGTCAACCCCAAGTGAAAAAATCAGGTATGCACCGAAAGGTTTGGGAAAGAAATGTGTCTCAGGAGTGTTGGAGACATTTACCACAATACACACTCATTTTGGTCAATGTGGCCTAGTTAAACCACTATCCTAAGTATTGTTGACTTAATTGACATTAGAGGAGCACTAGATGACATCAGATAGATCACACCCATGCCTACCTTCAGTCAAGGAGGCTAACTTAGCCTTCTCCTACATTCAGGGAGGCTAACTGGAGCACTCCGGGGGTGATCTGAGTGTCATTAATGCCCCATATTGCTAAGTGATGGTTACAATTAGTTAAACAGAGCAGTGAAGGTGCCTTCCTTCATTAAATTGATTATTTATTGAACTGGAGTCAACAGGGGCGCCTCCAACCACTTTCGATGGTCAGTTACACTTCAGTTAACCTCATCGGGGTTCCACTACTAGATTTTGATCCAAAATCCGACGGTTTTTTTTGACGGCGCGTGGATTTTTTATTTTAACTGTGCCAAAAATCATAAAGATTAAATTTTTTTTTGAAATAATGGGCATAAGCGTCGCTTAAGTGACGGCGCTAAAATTGCTATCCTCCTAAGTGTCGCTTAAGCGACGGTTTTCCTCAAAGTGTCGCTTAAGCGACGGTTTTCCTCCTAAGTGTCGCTTAAGCGACGGTTTTCCTCTCCATGTTTCCTTTTAAAAGATTATAGGTTTAAACGTGGAGGG
>LPNX011100741.1:0-60417 GCA_001517045.1 Pseudotsuga menziesii
GAATTATTACATCAGTGGGAGAGAACAATCTCCAAATATGAGCACCTACTCATCTAGGCGCCAACCTGATATACAAGCAACAACCTACTGTTTACAAGAATTGACCTGTAAAGACTTCGATTTGCGTAAACACCAACTCACAAAGTTTAGGAACTGAACTGAACAGATGTATGTCTATAATGTGCAAGCTCCAACTTGTAGTAATAAGGAACCAACCCATGGAAGACTGCAATCTCCAATTATTTCTTTAGCTTCAATCGAATGGAAGCACCAACTACCAAATTATATTTAACAGCTTCGACTGGAAGGAGGATACAACACCCTAATTTTTTTACTAGATACCACTGGAAGGAATCACCAACTCCCTAATTTTTTTGCCAGCTATGATTGGAAGGAAGCTTCAACTGATCCCTAATTGTTCCATCTTGCCACCTTGATAATTTTTACCAACACCTATAGGAAGGAAGCTCCAACTCCCTAATTCTTGCCCCTTCCTTCCTCCTTGATATAGAAATAAGTACATATCAAATAACTGGAGCATGAAAATGACCTTGTCTGTAAACTGCAATTGTTGTAACTCTTTTGGTCTGTGTCTTACCTTTGATTATCTGCATCAAAATAACCAATTTCCTTATCTATGATGTACGACTATGTATGTGACTTTTCTGTACTTATGCATTGCTTAGTCACTTATATGATTTAGAGGTCTTAGTCATCGACTAAGTAGCACCTTTAGACATCCCAAATATCGAGTATCCTTATATATAGCGCTCTTATTGCTATTCATACTCTACTGATCTACACAATTCGACTCTGCTGCATAAAAACTCCTTTTGCGATAAATGATCCATTGATACCCTAAGAAAACAAAGCTTGCTCAAAAGATATTATCTTCAAGTCTTCATTCTAGAATCTTACTTCAATACATCCATCTCTTTCTTATTTATACTCTTTCTAAATCAAGATATGTGTCTACTTGTTGAAGTTCCTTTTACTTGAATAATGCCCCAACTTATTTGCGGCTTGATCAAGTTATCATCTGCATTAGCGTGTCATTTTGACAATTCAAATTTGTCAGGTTTGGCACACATATGCCATTTTGTTTGTGGGAGTTTCATGCATTGAGTCTGTATCTTTGAATTTCATATTCTTCTTATGACTTCTTACATAAGTCTCGTACCAAACTGGTATTTGTGTACATCCTTACTTTTCACATTCTTCTTTCAAGGTTGTTATATGGGCACACATGACCCATGTCATAGTGGGATATTTGCACTCTCTAAACTTCCACATTTTTATCTATGTCTTTCTTCAAATTGGCTTTGCATGAGGAGGACCTCATACACTTCTATCTATCATATTTGGTGTTAGACTTCAACCCTTCATTTTATTTTGATTTCAATGATAAAACTTGGGTTCAACAATTTGTCCTTTAACATCATTGACAATACATGTTCAACAACCTCCCCCTTTGGCATTGATGTCAACACCAACTTATCGCAACACAAACTTACCATAAGCTCCCCCTAAAAGTGAACTCTTCTTGTGCGCAAAAGGTTCCCCCTATGATTATGATTTTGATTCATTTATGTTCTTTTGCGCAAATCCATCTTTAGTTCCTTTTATTCTCCCCTTTTTATCTTTCAGTTTATTCCATTCTCATTTTATTCTCCCCCTTTTACATCAATGGAAAAGGGTTTATTTCTATCATTAACTCCCCTAGCTTCATGCTCATTACTTCCTTTCTATCTTGCCTATGGTGTGCCAAATTCACTATCATGGCACATATACTCCTTTTATGTGTCAAGCAAGCTAAATTGTGTCATTCTGCCAATGTTTTTAGCTTCTAATATTGTCCGCGTCTTAATTGTTGTGGTCTCTATGAGATCTAGTCTTGGATTTTGCATATGAGGAAACTTGATTTATGTCATTAAGTCATCCTACGGTTGCACATATTTCCATTCTTCTACGTGCATGATAAGACTGACAACTTATGCAAAAATTTCCATGTGTTTCCTTCGTACAGGGGATTTTAAACAACATCATTCCCTCCGAATCGACCCCATAAATTGGATTTTCACTTTTTGTTCTTTTCCCAATATTCATCAATCCATGCATTAAACTTTGAAATCTTTGACACATGTGAACATGAATTTCAATTTATCCTCAATTTATTCTTCAAATGCGTGGAGAACCACCTTCCAATTCTATAAGTTGGCGCGTATTTTTAAGGTTCTTCACCCTAGTTCATTCTTTATTGAGTTTGTTCTAGTTTTTGAAATTCTGAGTTCTCCTTCTTCAAAAAACATGTATTCTATATTTCATAGATTCAACAACTCACTTGATAGTCTTCATTCGATAGTTCAATCGCAACAAGAAAAAATTGAACAACTGAGAGTAGATATGAGAGTATGGCAATCTCAGTTCAAGGAGACTAAGTTTATAGATTGGTACCACCAGTCTCAATTTAACCAAGACACTTCAGAGAAGTTGTCTCATCTTACCAACCGGGTCAACCTTTTGGAGCAACAACAATAACAAACCCTCAATCTTTTGAACTAGATTCACGATGAATAGTCGGCTGATAATCTTTCATCCTCTATTCTAAAGTTGTTTTCTTCATTGCAGTCGTTAGAGTTCATCGAGCAGATCCAATGGATCTGAAATTGTGTTTTTCATGACTTCCCATCAGTCAAGATGAAGAAGTCGGTCTTGAACTATATCTATGAGTCATCTTTGGCTTTTATCGGATTCAATTTTGTGCATCAAGTGACCTATTCTGCCTCAATTTTGTTTGGATACATTATATGTGGCCACTAGAAATCTTGTTATGTTTTATACACCATATGTGTCATGATGTAATATGATCTTTAAATCTTATGATTTTGTATACTATAATGACATCTTATAAATGTAATACAAATATTTGATTTTGTTTTTGCACAATCTTTGTGTGTGTTCAAGCAATGGTTACTTGTAACATGTATTTCTTTACTATTTCATGTATGACGATCCAATACACTTTCACAAAAAATAAGATGCATATCACATTAAATGAAACAACATACTTCAAATGATTTCTAACACTTCACTAACCCAATCCTTGGATTCCTAATGAGCTTTGTGTTGAATTCAAAGAACTTTCCTAACAATTCCTTGGTTAGCAAGGGGGGGGAGCAATTACTTTTTGTTTGAGCTGTGTTGAATTTGCTTACTTATTTTGTGCATACTTGAGGCACTTTATTTACCCATGTATTCTTGTTCGCAAGTGACCTTTTCTTATGTACATGATGCTTTTCCACTTCTCTTCATTCATGCTTGACAAAATTATGCCAGATGGGTCTTCTTGGTTGTTTTTCTTTCATCGAACATTATGAATCCTTGTGCCCAAATTCATTGCACACATAACATCTAACAGTGTGGAAATATTTTGCAATATTGGAAACACAGTTACATCTCCAACATTTCATTGAACCGAGTTATTTTTGTAACTGGAAGAGTTAACATACCTGAGTCTTCTATGTCTTGTGGGCATGCCATATCTTCTTTGAGATGCATCCAATCGTTCTGAAATGAATCCTCCTTTGCTGCAGTTCTTGTCACTTGCTCCTTTATATCCAAGACATGTTTTATATTCTTGGGACATCTGATGGTTCAAAATAACATCTAGGATTCTCAAGTTGTTGTTAAATTTATCTTGGGTATTTACGTCCATACTCATTTTGGTTCTACCCTGGTTTGTGCAAATTGTCTCAATTTTCAAGTGTGAAATTTCTATTTCCTTTTGTGCTAGTTGCTCCACCAACAGCTCATTCCTTGCTTTTGATTCCTTTAGAGATTCTTCCAATACAAACTTATTTTCTTCGAGTTCCTTGATCTTGTCTTTTGTGTAGTCCAACTGTTTTCCAAGCTCCTTTTCTTTGTCATTTATTCATGTTTATAGTACTTATTGCATGTCCTTGGTGCACTTGAATAGATCTTTTTCTTTTGATAATTGCTCCTTTAGTGCCTTGCTTCTTCTTCTTGATTTCTTTAATTCTTCTAGTACACTAACTAGTTCTCCTTCCCAATCAACTTCGATACTTTACTCATATTCAAACTTAGAGCTTTCTTCTATGTTGATTGAATTTTATTTTACTTCATCCTTTGAAGATGGTAAATATATCTTGTTGTAGGGACATTTACTTTCAATGTTCTTATCTGGTTTGGAAGATTCTTTTATGCATCTTGATTTTTCTTTAGCCTCAAATTTTGGAAGGGACATATTAATACCATTGTAAGTCCATTTTTTTGATGGTTTTGATGTACTTCCATAAGATCCTTTGACTGACAATTTCCCTCCTTCTGCTAAATTTTCATCCTGAATTAGTGCCATAAATAATATGTCTCTTGGAATGTCATTGTTATCCTCTTCCTATGATGAACTATTATCCTCGGTGTAAAGGCTCTTCCTCTACTTGGGAAATTTCTTCTTGTTCCCAGCTTTACTTTGTTGATACTTATTCCTTTGTTCTTGGTAGTCTGGTTCTTCTACACTCTCACTTTCTTTGTTTTCTTCATACGTACACTTATAAGCAAAGTGTCCAACCCTTCCACGTTTGAAGCATTTGAAAGAAAACTTTCCTTAATACTTCATTAGAGGAAATTTGGGGTCTAAAATGGGAATTATAAGAAAGCAAGCCATCATATAAGAAAATGATCCAACCATAATTTCTTGATGAGTTGGAATTCAAGAACCAATCGAATTTCAATAAAATGAATCGACCATAATGGTTGAATCGACAACATTAGATTCTTATTCATCATACATGTTAGATAAGTTCTTACACTCATGCTTACTAATTTTTGGTTTCCTTGTGACTTTAAATGTTGCTTCTATTCTGGATACATTTTCTGGTTCCGTCCTCATTTCATAGGAAGTTAGAATTCCATGCAACTCATATTTTGTCAGCTTGTCCAAGTTATATCTATATTCTAAGATCGATACCTTTGAGTTGAAGCATGGAGGAAAGGTTCTCGATATTTTCTATACAATTGAGTCTTGTTCAATTGTTGCTCCAAGTTCATTTAAGGAATTCACTATCTCATCTATTTTCAGAAAATATGTTACAACGTCGTCCTCTTCTTTCATCTTCAACGTTTAAAATTGCACGAAGAAGGTTTATAACTTGGCCTTTTTTTACTTTTTCATCCCCTTAATACATGCTCTTTAGCTTGTCCAAGATATCCTTTGTTGTAGTGCACAACATAACTTTAGTTTATTCAACATCAACAAGCCCACAAAGTATTGCATTCTTTGCTTTTGCATTCCACTCATATTGTCTTCTATTCTCTGGTTCGACTAGAACCATTCTAGAAACTGTATGCTCATTTTCATCAGTTTCCTTTGATTCAGATGAAGTTGCTTTTAGAAATTCATATTCATTCTCTACTAACTTCCAGATGTCCATTTAAAGAGATTGTAGATACACTTCCATTCTTATCTTCCAGAAAGTATAGTTTGAGCCATCAAACTGGGGTGCTCTATTTGTGGAAAATCCTTCCTACTTGTCCATATCTATGTTGGACCTATCTTCCAGAAGTTAAGATGTAACTAAAGACACCCTTTCTAATACCAATTGTTGGATTTATCTTATACTGAGAAGGGGGGTTGAATTGGTATAAAGCACACATTTCAAATTATTCCACAATTAAACAATTTTCACCACTTAAAATGTTTTTGCTAAAACAATAATATACAAATTTGCACATAGAAACTGAAGAATAATCCTTGTCCCCTCCTTCCTCCTTGATATAGAAATAAGCGTATATCAAAGAGAATACAAATTACCTTGTCTGTAAACTGCAACTGTTGTATCTCTTCTAGTCTGCATCTTGCCTTTGATTATCTACGTCAAAACAACTAGTTTTCGAATTATCTGCGATGTGTGACTATGTCTGGGACTTGTCTGTATTTTTGTATTGCTCAATCACTTCTGTGATTTATATATATTAATCATCTACTGAGTATAACCTTCGTACATCCCAAATAATGAGTATCCTTCTATATAGCATTCTTCTTGTTATTCAGCCTCTGCTGATATGTGCAATTCGACTCTGCTGTATAAAAAATCCTTTTGCAATCAACGAGCCATTGATACCCCAAGAAAACAAAGATTTCTCAAAACAGATTATCTTCAATTATTCATTCTACAAGCTTACTTCAACACATCCACATCTTTCTTATTTATACTATTTCTAACTCAAAAGATGTGTCCACTTGTTGAAGGTCCTTTTACTTGAATAATGCCTCAACTTGTTTGCATCTTGATCAAGTTATCATTTGTTGAATGTCCTTTTACTTGAATTATGCCCTGTTGTACAGGATTACACACCTAATAACCATAGGTCTGGGGTTACCAACATACTCAATCAACTTGCAGACAATTGAATCTAAAGTGCAGTAAAGGAAATAGGAGGATTAGAAAGACTTACTCGATTAACGAAGGTCGATCCTTGCTAGTCCTCTTCCGCTCTGCTTCACCTCCAAAGTCTTCAAGGTTTCTCCTCTTTCACCTGTCAAGAAACAATCTTCCAGATACAAGATGATTCATATATATATAAGTAGGTTAGATAAATCACATATAAGATGCAGATTCATAAACATTTATCAAACCAAGATACATGAAACACATATGGAAGAAGGATTCTCTTTATTATCAACAATGGAAAGAGTACAGATTACAACCCAATGCCTGAGACAAGGACTCCTCTGCAACCAAAGGATTCTGAGTTCCACTGCTCCAAAGACTTCTGTATACAATCCACCAGCATAACTTTTCTCTCCAAAAGTATATCTAACACCCTCCCCAAGGCCTGTATTTATATGGAGGAAATAAGGCAGTTTCGAAGGTTGAGGAGGTTGAGACAGTTAAGAGGATTAATGATAAATGGCTTAACTAATCTCAGATCAGCGCGTGTTTTTATGTTTAAATGTTAAGAGACATATTCGTGGGTATGTAGAAGGACAACCCGTGAATGATTCGCGAGTTGCTATAAGAGAAACCCGCGAATACATCCATTCATGACTTGCATCAACCGACACTCACGAATGATGCGGGAGTTGCATATGTAGAGAGTCGCGAATACATCCTAACATAATAAAATGGCAAAGTAACCAGCTGGATGGAGAAGGGATGTATCATATAGTAAGCCAAGCTATAGTGTTTTGGGAAAATCTCTATCCATAGATGTCCTTTTGTTTGCCAACATGAGGGATGTCGACACTCGAACGGAGAGGTTCCATTCAGGTGTATAACAGATGCCCCCTAATGTGTGAGGTCAGAGGGAAGCGATGGCTGAAATACATTATAATATGGAGCTTTGGAGAACTCAGAAATCCAATGGAGCGGAGAAAGTACCTGAAACAAATACATAGTAATGTCATATACAAAGTTACATCTGAGGATGCTATGTTCAATTTACTGTAACATTATCTCCTTTACAATATTTGAGTACATCATATGATACGAGTAAAAAACCACGTATATTACAAAGGTGGATGAAGCCACAATATACAATAATGATGAGTCTTCAAAGATCTGGAAGCTATGTAGATGAATAGAACATAATATTGCGCAACTTAGTCCATATGTGAGGGACTAAGGTCTTCATAAAGGATCCCGAAGAACCAGTACAATCCAAACCATGTGAATAAGGGTAAGCTGAAGTTGAACATGGAGAGGATTCAACAGTTTGTCAACCAATAGGTGATAGTTGACAACTGAAGCAAAGGAATTCACCAATGATGAAAGTGAATCCAGAGGTATGATCATCAAAACTCTAGGTCTTCATCATCAGGAAGTACTGAAATGGAACCATGCTGTGATAAGGAAGGCAACAGATCCTCCAACGGATCACAAGAGTGACTAGGAACTGGGCAAAAGAAGGGAGACATAAATAGATAACAGATATAACAGTGATGGGATCAGGCTATAGAGAAGACATTGGGAAGAGTCCTTGAACAGTGAGCACAACACAGAGATGACCCAAGGCAGCGTATAACTTATAGATAGAACAAATAGACCTATCTGTCATGTAGGAGACATGATCAGATTCCCCAGGTTTAACAGACAAGAGGAGGAGTAAGAAACTCAAAGTGATAGCTGAACACAAGTAGACACTGAAACATGGATAACAGAAAGCAAAGAGTGCTATGTTCAAGGATGACATGCTGCCATTACTGAAAGCAAGAGAAAAATTCTTCCTTACCTTCCCTGTGAAATTTTAACGAGTCCAGGAAAGTAAACTCGGTTCTCTCTTCATTTTTTAACAAGCTTGAAGAGATGGGAAAATAATGCTTGATAGTGTCACTGATTCGTGGATTTAATGAGCCCGAACTAGTACATGCTCAGCCGATGTTTTCACATTTAGAGAGTCTGAAAACGCCAAAGAAGACTCCAGGGGGGTCCTTTTTCGTCCAATTTAGTCTCTTGGGGCCGAAAAAGTATAAAACAAACCGCAGAAGAACTCTCTTAACTTCTGAAGAAGAAAAGGTGCACCTTTTTCGTACTTAGTCAGGGAGGTCCGAAAAAGGTTAAATTACCACCTACCCAACGCTCCTTCTAGAACAACATAAAATAGCTTGAGTTTTACGAGTGTGAAGGAAAGCAAGATCACTCGGAAAGATCCATTTGGTTACGAGAAATGGGGCTTACAACAATAAACTCGTTGCTTTGTTCTTTAGTGTTTAATGAGCATGACAAAGACACAAAGTACACTTGGAATATTTTTCATGTTTGGGTCCAGAGCACAAAAAAGAGAAAACTAAGCTCAAACTGAGTGTTCCTTTTCCGTAAACTTAGTCCCTCAGGTCCGGAAAAGTGATAAACCTATGCCTGAGAATACTCTTCTCAATTCAAAAGAAAAGAGAGTGATCCTTTTTCGTGTTATTCCGCATGGTCCGAGAAAGAGATAACCTACCACCAATGCGGATGCCCGTTCGCATATTCTTAACGAGCTTGAACGGACGAGATAACTCGGCAGTCAAGTCTATTTTGGAGGAGTCAGACCTGGGCCTAAAGAAACTCCATAAGGGCGGGGAGTCCTATAAAGGGATAACTTGTAAAAAGAGATTCATAAGAAGCTCTATTTGGCATGAAAAATAGCTAAGAGGAAACCCTTGAACTTGAAATAGTGGCGGCATGAGCATCAAAGGATGACAAAGGCATATAAAGATGATACTCATGAAATAAGGGCCCTAGCCACGGAAGAACAATGGTAGAGACAAGGGACTAAATGGCTTGGAATACCATAGTCCATGGCAAAATGTTGAATACTAAGGTTAATGTGGAGTGAAAAGATGCCAACATGTGTTGGAAAATAGCAAAACCACCCTATTGGAGCAACAACACTTTGTAAAAAGTGATAAACCCGTTTCAAGGCACAAAGAGGGTGATATTAGTTAATTGGCATTTCAAACTATGGAAAAAGACCCACTTTATGAAATATTATTTCTATAAATAGCTTGAAAAGTAAAACAAACTCACCATTTGAACTTTTGAGCCAAAAAAAAGCAAAGTTTACCCACTACTGTTGATCGATCATTGTGGACAATTGGACTGTCGAAATTGGAATCCATTAGCTTCAGGTAATTCTACACCCTAAGCTCATCAAATTGATCCAAACAAATACTAGGTTTAATGGTGAATTCAGTATTAAACAGTACCCAAAATGATGGCAGTGCGCATTCACGGGTTGCTAAGAGGGAAACTCGCGAATACGCGTTATATTCGCGGGTTGTCCAACTGAACAACCACGAATGATCCGTGACCTGCCTAAATAGATAGTCGCGAATGCTACGCAATGGGAAAAAGCTTAAAAAATATGTAATATTTTTAAAATTTGATATGGGAATACTGAATTCTATTGCTTGTATTTACCAGGTAAAATATGGTTTTGGAGTGGAGGGAAAGGCAGCACGAAATAATGGATCATGCGGCGCTCCAAAGCGCGGCCACCATACAGGCATTGAGGACCAGTGGGCTGCTGAAGTTCTTTTGTACATCGCCCATGCGGGCCAATGTCCGCATACTAGAGTTCATGGTCAATTACTGGGATCATGAGATGGGGATGTTCAATCTTCAAGGTGAGACCTTAGAGCTTACCGTGGAAGACATATATGTTATACACCTGAATGGAACCTCTCTGTCTGAGTGCCGACATCCCTCATGTTGGCACACAAAAGGACATCTATGGATAGAGGTTTTCCCAAAACACTATAGCTTGGCTTACTATATGATACATCCCTTCTCCAAGGCCGTTCAAGGTGAACCAGAAATAACCTTCCGGTTTACCTAGGTATGAACCCTAAAAAGACAAGAGACTAAAGGCTACCTTGGCAATATAAACAGTCTGGGGGGACAGTCACAAGCCGAACTTGTACGCATGGGTAGGGTAGTTGAGCCCGGAACTCTGTCTAGGACAGAATCCCCAGATGTGTAAAAGTCCTGAGTTACGCTTTGACAAGGATTCAGAGGGTTATCTCCTCTGTCCAAGCCTCCACGCGGCCTAGTGATTAACTCCCGTTTGAGAGGAGCTTCCCAGATACAGTCAATAAATTCAAGGATTTACCTAAAGAAAGGTCCACTACGTCTGAGTTTTATAACTTGTGGGAAGTTTAGACTTCCTAGCCCAAAAGTCTAGCCCAAGCTAGTAGGTGAAAGGTCCCTAAAAAACAAAACTTACTAGTAAATTTTAATTTATGCGTTCATTTTAAAGGGCTGTTCTTTACTCAAGAGGAAATGGAGTGGTATACTTTATGATGTTTTGACTCATATAAGAAATAAATGAAAATAAAGGTGTATTCAAAGCAAAATTACCATTATAAAAACAAACTTCTTTTTCTTTTCTTGCAAATATATATTGATAAATTGAAAGCAGCGATAAGAGAAACTAAGCCTATATTTTTTGTAGTTTTTGATATAATATTTTTAAATTGAAATAAACACTACTTAGGCAAAATCACAATGCAAAAGCTTTAACTATGTTTTCTTTTCACTTTTAAAAATAATCAAAATTCTACTATGCATCTACAATGCACTATACTTGAGCAATCTTGAATCAAATAAACAATATAAAAGCATCCAACTGAAGCAAACATGTTGACAGAACCAAAAGACCACCAACAAAGGGAGGCTAGGAACCCTAGCTTGGGTGCAAACAATGACAAAAATCACCGCAGACTTACAAAGGCAAGTGACAACCAGCCACTGTCAGAAGACAGACTGGAAAAATAGAGCCCAAGACCCTGATCACTGATCTGGACAAAGACACCTTAACCCACAACCAAAACAGGCCAAAATACTTCAGTATGCAAACAGTAAATAATCCAAGCAAAAAGACTCAAGGGATTTCGAAAAAGCACAAAGTATGATCACCTAAGGTATTCAGACAAGCTACCCAGCATTTATAAGGAAAATCCACTCAGAAAACAAGGATTATACAAAGAAAAGAACAAGCAAACTTTAACTTAAAAATCCCTACTTCCAGGCATACTCGCGACTGTCAATACGAGCAACCCGCGGACGATCCGCGACTGTCCAGTGTAGCAACACGCGAATGCAAACTTGTATTCGTGACTGTTCAGAAGAACAACTCGCGAATGGGTATAAATTTTTTCTCAAAAACAAAGAAAAAAACCAATAGACTTTCAAATACTGAGGCAAGTATGAAACAAGATAAAAAATCACACACAGACTTCCAAGTAAAGACTGGTTAGGGGGAAAGAAAACAACCTACAACAGTCTGGGCTCCCCAGCGGAGTCACCAGTTATGTTGTACAGGATTACACACCTAATAACCATAGGTCTGGGGTTACCAACATACTCAATCAGCTTGCAGACAATTGAATCTAAAGTGCAGTAAACGAAATAAGAGGATTAGAAAGACTTACTCGATTAACGAAGGTCGATCCTTGCTAGTCCTCTTTTGCTCTGCTTCACCTCCAAAGTCTTCAAGGTTGCTCCTCTTTCACCTGTCAAGAAACAATCTTCCAGATACAAGATGATTCATATATATATAAGCAGGTTAGATAAATCACATATAAGATGCAGATTCATAAACATTTATCAAACCAAGATACATGAAACACATATGGAAGAAGGATTCTCTTTATTATCAACAATGGAAAGAGTACAGATTACAACCCAATGCCTGAGACAAGGACTCCTCTGCAACCAAAGGATTCTGAGTTCCACTGCTCCAAAGACTTCTGTATACAATCCACCAGCATAACTTTGCTCTCCAAAAGTATATCTAACACCCTCCCCAAGGCTTGTATTTATATGGAGGAAATAAGGCAGTTTCGAAGGTTGAGGAGGTTGAGACAGTTAAGAGGATTAATGATAAATGGCTTAACTAATCTCAGATCAGCGTGTGTTTTTATGTTTAAATGTTAAGAGACATATTCACGGGTATGTAGAAGGACAACCTGTGAATGATTCGCGAGTTGCAATAAGAGCAACCCGCGAATACATCCATTTGCGACTTGCATCAACCGACACTCGCGAATGATGCACGAGTTGCATATGTGGAGAGTCGCGAATACATCCTAACATAATAAAATGGAAAAGTAACCAGCTGGATGGAGAAGGGATGTATCATATAGTAAGCCAAGCTATAGTGTTTTGGGCAAATCTCTATCCATAGATGTCCTTTTGTGTGCCAACATGAGGGATGTCGGCACTCGAACGGAGAGGTGCCATTCAGGTGTATAACATGCCCCAACTTTTACTTGAAGATTGACACTCTCTTTGCTCATAGCTTGACACCCTATTTTCTCTAAGCTCAACACTCTCTTTGCCAACATCTCATCTCTCTCTCTGTTCTCGAGTCCAAATGAATCTACTGTGAAAGCAATACTACTTTTAAACCCAATACAGCCTTCTGATGACATATCCTGACATTATTGTTGTTGTGTCATCCATGATATGGAAAATATACATTTTCTTGATGCAATACATCCTTGTTGTCATGAATGATTTCCTGAATCCACCATGCATTACTTTGTTGCAATGATTACTTATCCCCTACTAAACACAACAAGATGCTTGCATTTACTATGTGTGCTTTGTTTTCAAATTTTGAATTTCACTTACCCTTCCGACTCATTAAATAGACCAATTTTGGAAATAAATGACTCTCTAATGTATCACATTTGACAGTTGTCACACAATCTTCCCAATGTGATTGTTGTTCTTTTGCATTAACTACACCAATCTTCATATTATGACAATGATGTTGATCCTTATTAGTTGGATGATGTACTAACATTCCCCCAATAAGCACTTCCTAACTTTTTGTGCCAAATCTACTTGGATAGAATTATTATTGACTTAACTGTTACAACCCTGCGACTTAACTCCCTTCATGATTGACATTGAATCCTAGACCCTAACCTACTCTAACCACTTTTATGGATTACAGAGAATTACAAATTTTGTTTCCCTTGCAGGCGATAAGTTGGCTTCTGGTGAATTCCATTGATGAGTCCCATCATTGGTTGTCCTCTCAATATGGAAAGCTTTGCTGCACCAACCTCAGTGATGAATAGGATCTTGAATGGAACCAACCATTTCA
This sequence comes from Pseudotsuga menziesii, assembly GCA_001517045.1. Lineage (NCBI taxonomy): Eukaryota > Viridiplantae > Streptophyta > Pinopsida > Pinales > Pinaceae > Pseudotsuga > Pseudotsuga menziesii. The sequence goes on from LPNX011100741.1 coordinate 13,618, forward strand.
TTCAATATTTCATGTGTTCTTCAGAAACTTACTATCATATATCAATACCAAGGCACTAGGCTCCAGGGTCTTGCTTTGATGTTTCTATCATTCTAGGATTTCTGTCATTTCTTCTCAATGACATGGTTGAACCATGCAACAAACTGGTCTTATTCTAACTCCATAACATCTTCCAATCTATGTGCAAGGGATTCATCATTCGTCATTTTTGTAGCTAAATCTATGTGCAGGTTGGGGACAACAAACTCCAACGACATCATGACTTCCTTCCCATGACCAGTACACAATGGGCATACTATGATAAGCAATGTAAAACCTTCTGTTGAAGACAACCAAAGCTTCTTTCTTTCCTCTCTTTAAAGTGCAAAAATAAGTGAGGTACTGATCAAAAGACCCGTTCTCTCCCAAACATCTTGAAAATGTATTATATAACTCATCCCATGAACCAATAGAACCAAATTCTAGATTTTTAAACCACAAAGAATCATCCCCCACCAAATATTTGGAAAACAACCTCAAAACAACATCCTCATGTACCATTTCAAAATTATCAATTAAATTGTGAAAATATTCGAAGTGCTTTTTAGCTGAAACATGATCTTCTCGAGAAAACCAGGGAAGATACTCAAAGAAATCAAGAGGATAAGAATTAAGGTGATATGGAAGCCTCAAAGGTTTAAATAACTTATTTCTTATTTGAGCTTGAAAAGTAGTAGTTTGAACATGAGAATTAACAGGATGATGGAAAGGTTCATTATTAATGGCATAAGGTGTTGAGATCTGAGAAGGTTTCGAATCGGTTTTAATCTCCTCGAGGTTACATGGATGATTCAACTCAGAAAGGATTTGAATACAAATCTCATCCTTATGAGTAGGATGGGGTGAAGATATAGGATCAACATCAATAACATAAGGAGGCTGGAAATTTTGTTATTTTAAAGATGGATGTACAAAAGTAGGTTGATGATCATCCGAATAAACAAAACACAAGATTATCCTCTTAATGTGTGGAGGGAAAAGTAGAAATGAGCTGATGAAGAAAAGAAAAATTTCGTAGAGGAAACAAGCAAGCTGATACCTAGTATTTCCAATTAGCCTCTTCATCTCTTTGTTATCAGTGGGTCCCTTCCTCTAGTGGAGCCTTCTAATCATGGAGCCGCCTGGTGAAAGAATTGTAGTCTAAAGTGTGTGACCAGCCCTTGTTCACCATCAAAGACTAGATCTAATCGTTGTCAATACTTGAACTAAGGAAGAACTTGTATGCTTCTTCCCCAGTATGGTTGCCAAAAGATGTTTCCCCTAAAGCCTACTAATCTAGACTACTGGATTTGCAGTGTTCAGGCACCTCGACATTAAAAATAGTTTTTAGTATTTTTGGATAACAATATAAAATCAAATAAGGTAAAGATAGTAGGTAGAGACACAATATCTGAAAACTTCAGAAGATATAAGTGTAAAGACAATATTTTTGCAGGAATGAATGACAATACATGGTTCAACACAGGAAATAAGCTTTCAAGTTATATAAATACAAATAATAAACAAATAGTTTACCATTGCAGCATATATAAAAGGTACTGGTATTTGAAAAAACATTTCGAACATCAATAAGTATCAACATTCACTTGCATACATAGTATCATATAGAAAACATCTACATTAACAACAATGTAACAAGAGTTCAAACTGAACCAACGAATATTGAAACAAAATAGTTCAAAATCCTAGCTCCATATATATATATTAAGTGTCATTCAAAAAATACAAAAGATGTGCTTACACAGATAATGATTGCATGACTGCACAATATCCAAGTAGATCGACTCCCATATGTGTTTCCTCCATATTTCATTCTAAATGTGTGAATATATAAAAGTATACAATCAACCAATAAAATCTTATCATCAAGTTCTAGAAACAGATTAAATCTCAATCTGTGACAAGAAATATGGAACTGGCTATTTGATAGCTGATTCTATGCTAGAAATTCTTAACTTGAACTCTCGATTGCTGATCTTTTGCCCAAAAATCTGGAGATGATCATGACTGCCACATAATCTGGAAATGATTCTTTGATAGCTGATTATTTGTTGTAGAGTGCTCTACCACTTGTATACTCGAATCTTGGTTAATATTTGGCTTTCTTCAAGCAGGATGTTTCTTTAATGATTTATATATCCTATCTCCTAGATTTGCCACTTCATTTATTCAACAAATAGGAACAATAATAACCATGCTCAGTGGATCCGTTTCCAAAAAGCCAGGATTTTATTGTTGACTACTAGATCCGCTGTTCGCGAGATGAATAAAATTTGGACTGATAATCTAGCACTTCCTTTGGTGCTCTTAGCGCTATCTCCTTAATAATTGTAGCTCTTGGTCTCAGGTGTATTTGAATAACTTTCATAGAAACTCGTATTTCTCCTCGGGAATTCCTCTCTGTCTTAACAGCTTCATTCCTAACATTTGGTGTAAAACTTGATGGTTTTCTCCAGGTTGTCAACTCGATAAACAACATGAAGAAACCTGTGATTATATTTTTGTGGTCATTCCATTACATTCTCAGGCACTTCTCCTGAAGCCATTCTTCAAAAGGCATATGTTCAAAATTTTAAAAGTTATAGTAGAAGCGTCCACAGTGAAGAAGAAGCTCATGCAAATTGCATCTACAGTAGCTGACCAATCCCTCTTGCTTTTGGTATGAATGCTTGGCATGGTCAATCACTTGAACACTAGTTCTGTGAGCTCATCTTGAATTCCTCATTGGTGACATTCAATGCTTGTAAAAGTATGGCCAAGTTTTAATTTTTTTTTGGGTTCCAGAAGATACAAGTTCTGGTTAGGAGGAATAAGTGACTGCTTTGCAACCCCAGAAATCATGTATAGACAAAGCACCAAGGAATAAAATTTAGTAAATTTATGATGGGTAGCTACTTTTTGAATTTGTTGGCCAGATTTCATAGTAGATATATGGCTTGTAACTTTACTGCACTCATATCGGCCTTGTAAACTTTGTATCAATTTAAGATTTTGATTACCATTAATGCCACTAAATCCATAGTCTACACCATTCATAGTCTATGCCAAAGGTTCCATATTACTTATTCCATTCAGAGAAGTTGTGCCCATGGTATCATTCTGAATATCATCATTAACTGTATTCTTTCTCCTACGTTTATTATATGTCGTAGAATTATAAATATTTCTATTTCAGGAAATACAAGAATCATCCTCTGAATAGCTGGCACAATGAGTAAAATGCTGTTGATGTGAGTGATTCGAAGGATGAAATGTAGACGTCGATGGTTTTACAGTACTGTGAAGGATGGAAATGGATATTATTTTCATTCCACTTCTTCCTGCTACTTGGGATTCCACCTGAATATATTTTACTTGGCATGCTAGTGCCCATCAAATTACCAGTTTGACCATTCATAGTAAAGGCATAGTTCACCTGGTTGTTTTGAGCTTCCATTTATTTTATTACCTTTTGGAACTAACTGTCGGTTTGTACACATGGATGACTTTCAAAACTTGTTTGTGTCATGATTATACCTGCACGCATACAACTAACTTTGGCGAGCTGGAAGCATACATGCATTTTGAATAAATGACATGTGCTTCCAGCATGTATTAAAACATAGGGAATGCTTAGTTCATCTCATATTTTTCATAAATTATGAATATGCTTCGAAATAATCTATAGGAACTTAGGTTAAGAACTAAATATTTGTAAATGACTATAACAAAAAAAATGAAATAAAACACAATCCAAACTTTTAGGAAAAAGAGGAATTTAACAAGGAGTAAAATGTCTAAGGTAGAAAAATAAGACTAGGAAAACTAGCTGATAGACCTAGGACAAACACCTGCATATTCACTATATTGTATAAATTAAAACTTGACATATTCACCACCATTATCAAAACTTATGACCTTTAGCTTTCTTCCATACTGGTTCTCAACTAAGAATTTAAAACCTTTGAAGAGGTAAAAAAATTCTGACTTGCACTTGAGGAAGAAGACCCAACAATATCTGGAAAAGTCATCAATGAAGGTTAGTGTAATGTTCAGAGATCTGATGTACATATCAGAACACTAACTTGCTGCAAATTTAATGTAAATTTCTGATACAAACATGTGCATTCAATCGGTCAAAATTTAACTAGGAAAATAGGGATATTTTTACTGAGAAAGGAATACAGAGCATCGGATGATGGAAGAAACCAAGGAAAATTTTTAGGACTGATAGAGTGTATTCTCTAACAGATTTATATCAGGTACCATTGAGGATTCAGATTCAGCTATGTGGAAACTTACTCCCACACTTCTGGATCACCCAACTGTGAAACTAGGAAGATTCTTTCAGATCCTTTCAACCATAGGATTGGGGAAATAAAAATATATGTTATAAGACATTTGATATTCATCCAATGGTGTTTCATATATATCATAACAGTTCAAGAAAGACCTAGGGCTATTTGGGATAAGTTGTGCAACTTTCGAAATTTCGGCCTAGGGAAGTCCTGCGCAGTGGAGGCTTCCCAAACAGTGTACGGAATCATATAAATTTCAGTATGAAAGTTTTTATGGACATAGGATTCAATAATAAACATGCATCATCTTACTGAATTTAATTCGGATAAACATAACTCCCGGAATTGATAAAACCGTTAAACTAGTAATTTTTAACTAGCCATCTAGCGTAGGTGTACAAAAATGCATTAATTTCGCATCAGAAAGATATAAGGTATGAGAATAGAAATTAAAATAACCTAATATAGCTTCACTTAACATATTACACCATTCAAATTCATGCACATGACCATTACTCATCTACCATTGCTTTAAACTAATAAAAACCCTCATTTTAGTGACAAATTAACCTCATACACAAAATACGTGATATGCAAGTGTATTGAACAGAAATATTTACAATATTACAGATATTTTAATAATATTTTTAATGTATTATTCAAATTAAAGAGAATTTTAGGACTAATCGCTCCAAATGGAGCTCAAAATAGTGGGAAGGAGGCCCAGATCTGACATTAGGATGGATGGGAGCGTAAGTGAAGATTCCACTTCACTGGAGGTCGAATTCACTGAGGCGAATGGCTGAAAAATACATCTGAATATGATATCATGGGATGATCATCAGCTTCTCCACACCTACAATGAAGGAATAAGAATGAGGAAGGAATGAATTGGGGCACATCTTCGAAAGGGTGAGGCACATCTCTCAGTAGAAGCAATTCTTCACGTAAAAATCAATCAATCATAAGAAAAACTGAGTAATAGTTATCCTTTTGTATTTTTATAATCTTGCGGTGACTTTTTTAGTAGGTAGGTGACCTGTGAGAGCAAGTCATCCACATAGAAACCCTGACCCTAGCCACATATGCGCCCTCCTTGAGTAATTGACAAGTAGGGACCCTTGTGAGTTGTTTCCCTGTCCATGTCATTCATTTAACTTGGAAAATACGCCCTCCTTAGGCCCCAAAGTTGCTTTTGTTGTCTATGATAGTTTTTTCTGCCTTTCTTGCTTTTGCGGTGAGCCTCTAAAAAGAAAAATGCACCCTCCTTAGTCAATTGTTTCCTGCTTTTTCCTATGACAACTTTTTTTGGCTTCTGTTTTGTCAGTGCACTCCTAAATGGCAACTGTAGCCTCCTTTGGTCTGATGTTTCCTTTTTAGATTTGACTGATTTTGCCATAGATTTTGAGACTTTCCTTCTTCCAGTGACTGCTTTCTTTTGTCAATCTTCTTGTCAATTTCTAAATCTTCCCCTTGTCAAGTTGTCTTTCCCATTGCGCCCCCTTGACATGGCACTTATTTTCCACATATTAAATTGCTCAATAATTAATAATGGAAATAATTAAAATCAAGTACATGCCTTAATAGTAATTATTTACAAAAATTTCCCCAGGCTAATTAATTAATGCCACTTAGTCCCCCTAGGTGTTTAGCAAGGTCCACACTTTTGGTGGTCAAAATGTGGGGACATGATAGTCCTCCCCTCCCAAGTCTGCTTGTCCTCAAGCAGAAGCACTCCAGAGTGCTGCAAATTCGTCCACCATGTTTCATGCTGCACCACTTCGATCATAGTCATTTCTCCAATGACCACCTATGTCAACAAAATTGTTAACCCAATTAAGGTAATTGAGTATGATTCCTGGATTCCACTTCCTCCTCTGTAAGGATCCAAATGTTACCGCCCTTTTGGGAAATCTGTTATTCGCAAGAATGCCAGGGTCCCATGGAATGATCATCTTTTTTCCAAACATCAGTGCAACAACATTTGGAAATTTTCTTGTGCAAGTTGATTTCTGTCATGAACTATTGCATCCCACATTCTATGAATGCAAAATGGTAAATTTTCCACATGTATGCATACCCAATCCTTGGATTTTTGAGTACCCAATTCATCCAATGGATTCCATACATTTCTTATCAGCTCCTCACATAACATAAGAATGCTATATGCATCTAAAAACCTGCTACAAATGTAAAGGAAAATCCTATCAATGTGAGCCAAGCTTGCACACCCTTTAGTCTCCATCTCTATTATGTTTCTACCCATCAAACCCATGGATGAACGTAAACCTTTTCTTGGTGGTCCATATAGGATTTGATCATCCATATTCATAATGATGAGTTCTTCCACCCATAAAGGTAGATCATGAAGTCTTTCTTCCAAGTCTTGAATCTCAAACCATGCTTCACCCATGCAAGAGAGCATGGTGCACCCATGAATCTTCATTTCATCTTTCTCAATAAGTGCTTGGATTTCACCTTGTGCCAAATTTATTCTTGCATGTAAATATGACTTCAACCTGCCATGAATGCAAGTTGGACATTTCTTATTGGGCGATTCAAAATATGCCATGTAATGGTACACCCAAACCATGGAGGAATGATAATAGGGGATGTATGGTGGATGCGTAATACTTCTTCATTGCTGCACCCATGCCAAGGCAATGTTAGGTAGAACATAAACTTTATGGCATGAGAAGAGAATAATAATTCCTCCCAAGTTCTCCCTTTCAGTGAGGCATCTATCCACCCATTTAATGCAAGGATAAGCAATTTGGTTTTCTGACTTGCATGGGATGTAATAAGACACATATTCTAAAGTGAAAGTTACTTTACAAATAGGAATATCATGGGGTCCTTCTTCCATAGCATGCCTCAAGAGACATTCTTCACATTCACAAGCTAGGCTTGTGCAACCTTGGGCTTCCATTTCCACGATGTACTCACTTATCCAATATTTGAACAAATAAGTGTATGTGCTTGCATATTTGAATGGTATATCCTCCCGAGGGTAATTCTACAATGAGACAAGTGTTTGATTAGTATATTCTATGGTATCTTCCTTCACCAATACTTGCAGATTTGAGCTTTTCTCATGCCCATCCTCCACTGGAGATTCCTCCATTATGCCCAAAACATTTCCTTCCATGCAACATGAAATGTGTGACACCTTCAACTCCTTTTGAAGGTGATATATATGCAATTTTGACTCTCGAAAGGATCTTTGTTTTCTATTCAATGAGTTACTGGTGATCTCCAACTCTGGAGCAACCGAATCCGGTTGGTCCATTAGTAGTCGAATCCGACTATCATTTTAAATAATGAAAAATGAATAATAAATTAGATGATGACAACAATTACAAGTTAAGTTTGCCTTTATAGGATTGAGCTCATAGAATGAAAGGTTACACCCTTTCATATAATAATTAACTAATCTAATTAATATTTTACTTTATATTTGTTACATTGCCACTCCCTTTAAGAGAGATTTGTCCTCAAAGCTCGAGTATCTTTTATTCTGGCTCTATGTTGCACTGATGACTTGAGAGGTGCAATTTTTATTACGACCATTGCCTCATTTTGATTATTATGTCTTGGTGTTTGCAATACGTATGAACTTGGTGAAGTTTTGTTTACTCTTTTTCTACTTATGTGATTGATTCTTTTAACTATATTTGTCATCAATTGAACATGCTCAACATACATTACGACCTTAACTATTTTCGTGTTGTTATCCCTGACACATTTTGTGTCAGTTCCCTTGAACGGGCTCACTGTTCTTATAATGCTCATAAGAACACTGTTCTTATCTTGTGTCTGATAGATATTATAGTTGCTTCCCTTGATGTTCTTTATAGTCATCTTTGTGATGATATATGTCCTTCGTGTGTTTGTGATTGTGACATTTTTGTTGCAACATTGATCATCTTTATTGTTAGCAACATCGGCTTTTCTCTTATCACAATCTTGGTCATGATCATCCTTCTCCTTGTCAATTATTTAGTTGTCAATTCCCTTATCACTGGGGTATGTTATATCTCTGTATTGCATGTTATATTGATTGATGCCATTACTCTCATCGGGGATGACATACTGACCTACTCTATCTTTTTTTTTTATCAACTTGGGTGGCTTCTTCTACGTGATTTTCACCTCCATCTACATTTACTTTAAATGTTTCATCCATAGTTTTCTTTATTTCATCCATGTCCTTAAGGATTTTCTCCAGGAGATCTATGAATTCGTCACTCTTACTATAAGATGCCATGGATGTTTGTAGAACGCTATTTTGGCCTTTTACGCTGGTGAAATTTTGAATAATAATATATTAATTAATTAATTAATATTAATAATAATATTATTATTTTTAATAAACTATATAATATTTTGTATATAGTTTTTTTTAATATATAATAAAATTATTTTAAATAATAATTTTTATAATTATATTTTAATTTTATTATAAAGTTCGGTTAAAAAAAATTAATAAAAGTAATACTATATAATAATATCAATTATTAAAATAATATATTTTTATTAAATTTGTTGTGATAGGGTTTAGGAGCAGGAGGTCGTGAATAGAAGAAGAATGTAGGGAACAAACGATGGTCGCGTGGTGGTGGACGATGGCATGGAGGAGCAAGGTTGGGGGTAGTAGAATGGAGGGGGAATGGAGGGAGTGACTGCTGTGAGGAGGCAACACAGAGGAGAAGGATGGCATAGAGGATGGAGCAAGTGGGATGCCACGGAAAGGAGATGGGGATATGGAGGAGGGTGGATGGGGGTGGAACGCACAGGTGGTGGCATGGGTGGTGAGGTGTCAGGAAGCGTGAAGGAAGGTTGGAGCAGGGAAGTGTCAAGGGAGGTTGCGAGGCATGGAGTGTGGGAAGAGGAGGTGGCTGCAGCGGCATGGAGCTGAAAGGTGGAGCTGCGGTTGCATGGAGTGTGGGTAGAGGAGCGGCAGGGAGCTGAAAGGAGGTGGTTGCAGTGTGAGAGTGAGAAACGGTGGAAGATGGGGATGATTCTGGGGATTGGATGGATGCGTGTGTGGAAGATGCGATGGAATTTAGATGATAGTGAATAGCGTAGGTTGAAGGATGTTGTTTTATTTTATTTTATTTTATTTTGGTTTTTTTTCTTTGGGTAGCACTTGGGATGAAGTGACAGGTGGTAAAATGGAGCAGCGGAAGAAATAAAGGATTGATGAGCTGAGTTCGAGCTTAAGTAGGAATTGATGAGCCGAGTCCGAGCTCAAAGTGCAGAAGTGAATCCGCTCTGATACCAAATGGAGCAACCGAGTCCGACTGGTGAATTAGTAGTCGAATATGACTATCATTTTAAATGATAAATATTATAATATATTAGATGATGATAAAAATTACAAGTGAAGTTCACCTTTATAGGCTTGAGCGCGTAGAATGAAAGGTTACACCCTTTCATATAATAATTAACTAATCTAATTAATATTTTACTTTATACTCCTTTTTCCAATCTTTGAATAAATAAGTGTATGTGCTTGCAGTTATGAATGGTATATCCTCCCGAGGGTACTTGTACAATGAGACAAGTGTTTGATCAGTATATTCTATGGTATCTTCCTTTACCAATACTTGCAGATGTGAGCTTTTCTCATGCCCATCCTCCATTATACCCAAAACATTTCCTTCCATGCAACATGAAATGTGTGACACCTTCAACTCCTTTTGAAGGTGATATATATTCAACTTTGACTCTCGAAGGGATCTTTGTGTGCTCTTCAATGAGTTACTGGTGATCTCCAACTCATGAGTGAGCTTGTCAGATTCTTCTTCCTCTTTCTCGAGTGCACTATGGTACATATCATCCATTATGAGGAGATGATCTATGTCAGATAGTAGGTTCACATAGCTCTCCTTCATCTTGGACATGCCTTCTTTCAGTGTTATGCACTCCTCTAAAAAGGCTTCTCCTTCCATCTCTCCACTAGAAGCTTTCTAACAACATCTTGCCACCAAGGAATTGATGTCAACAAGGATTTTCCAGGTTGCCATAAGATTCTCTCTGTCCTCCTTTAGTGATCCACTCAAATGATGTGGATCACAAGTACTATCCTCCACCAAGTTTTATTATTATAATAGCTGACATATAGGACCATTTTTCTTGTGGCATGGATCCACAACAAAAAACTCATTCTCAACATACAAGTCAGCTTTTGAATCTTCTGCAAAATCACCTCTATGATGTGAAGTGGATGGTATCTATGAAGGTTGGAATGACATGTGATATGTTAAAAAATTATAAATAATCTTATTCCTTGGAATTTCAGCCTCATCATGCTATAAGAGAGTCCAAAATTCTGAATTGTGTTCATCCCTCTGCATCAGATTTTTCTCCTTCAATTTTCTTAGTTCATACCCAACTGGTGGGGGCTTGTCTTCCACTTCATTGGGAAGTTCAGATGAGGAATTCATATATGATATTTTTTATTCGTTTGCATCTGATACAAAATATCCCTTATCACCATTGACAACATCAACCTCATCTGTATTGATTTTGGATTTACCAATAGAGAAACTAGGAGTGCATTCTTTTCCCTCACCATTGCCCTTCATTCTGCAGTCCTCATAGGAATGTGCATTATTTTCAACCTTCCATGAATTAGATGGATACAAGAAATCATGGATTCTGAAAAAATAAGAAACCTCATCATCCTTGTTCTTCATATTACTATCTTACCAAAGTGATACTAAAGTGGCCTGCTCCTCCACCAAATTTTCTGGTTCACACCCAATCGGTGTGGTCTTGTTTTCTTCTTCCTTATGTGGCTCTAGAGGTGAATGTAACTCTGATTTGTAATATTATTTTGGATATTATTTAAAATATGTCTCTTCAGCCATACATGAGCCAACACCCTCATCAGTGATATACAAATCACTCTCAAGGAAACTGGAAGTGCATCCATCTTTACTCTTTTTTCCAATGCAACCACCTTGCGAAGACTTGCACTCCACTTCATGGATCAATCCCTCTCCATATTCTTATGCAAAATTTTATTCCCCAATGCAGTCAATTTGCAGTAACTTACATTCCACCATAATATTGTTTTCAATTTATTCACAGATATTTGATTTAGAGCACTTGGGAGGTGTGACTTCATTTTGTTGCTACCTTTTCTCCACTTCCTTCCACACTTCATCAACCATGTGTGCAATCCTTTTATTGTTTTTTTCCACAGTAGGGATCTATGAATATATTATATATCTCAATATTACAGTACTCTTGAAAAGAAAGGACACCCGTTATCTCTTCTTTCAAAGCATAGTACTCCATGAAATACTGGAAGGATTCCTTAGAGTTTCTTCCATTGAACATCTGGTCATTGATACTTGTAAAAATGGATTCATCATAAAATGGGAGCCATAAATCATCCATGTAATTCCTATTGCCATTGGAGACATTTACCACCATACACACTCTTTTTTGTCAAATTGGCCTAGTTAAACCACTATCCTAAGTATAATTGACATTAATTGACATCAGTGGAGCATTAATTGACATCATCCAGTCACACCCACACCTACCTACAGTCAAGGAGGCTAACTTAGCCTTCTCCTATAGTCAAGGAGGCTAACTGGAGCAATCTGCGGGTGATCTGAGTGATATTAATGCACCTAATTGCTAACTGGTGGTTACAATCAGTTCAACCAGTGAGTTAAGGCACCTCCTCTCATTAAATATATTATTTAATGATTATTTATTGTTATTTAATGATCTGGAGTCAACAGGGGTGCCTCCACCAACTTCTGATGATTAGTTTAGCTTCAGTTAACCTCATCAGGGTTCATTGAAGTCATTGAAGCACTAGAACTTGATGGTTGGCTTGCTATGACATGTGTTTGATCTCTTTCAGTTGAGATTCAGTCATTTATTGCACTTCGACTTCAGTTAGGGTTTGGTGAGTCAATTAGGGTTTTGGTCAAGTGGTTAACTGAGTGTGAACCAATGACTTACAGTCAGTTAAGATAGACTCACTCATTGAATTCGAATGAACTCCTTAGGTATTCGAATTCCTCATTGATTCATGCTATTTCTTGACATTGTAATTGTAACTATTCATTGTTTATTGAATATACAGAGAGGAAACCATTCTAGTTCCGATTAAGACCATTTCTGAGTTATTTGTTGATTATTTCTTGATGAGATTGATTATTTGTTCCTAGATCAATGTGCAAGATTAATATGGCATCATAGCTTACAGCGGGACAAAGCTCTATCTCTCAAAAACAAGCTTTTGACAGATTTCTACATGAAATTTGAGCAATAGCTCAAAAATCCAACACTACACCAGAAGCCAAGGCTTACCACTTAATACCCCAAGTAAAGAACTTGTTGATCAAGCTTGCTTGATTGACTATGCTGGGTGTGATGAAATCCTAAAATGTGTAGTTTGTCCGACCTTACGGTGCCCTTTTTGTCGTGATCTACAGGTTTTGGTGTAACAACAAACCTTACATGGACTGATGAGTCCATTCGAAGTTGTACTTGTTAAAACCTGCAAATATTGGTGAACATTTGAAACCCAGCACAAGGCCCTATCACTAGGAGTGGTGGTTAAACCACTTGTTTTATATTCCTAGAGGTGCGGCGGTTATACCATGTGGAGGTACCCGATACTTCAACACCTCGCCTCCGACGTAGCTCGGGGGAATTGAACCTGAGACCTCAGCTCTGATACCATGTAAGGTTTGTCGTTACACCAAAAACTACAGATCACAACAAAAAGGGCACCGTAAGGTTGGATAACCTGCACATTTTAGGCTTTCATCACACCCAGCATAGTCAATCAAGCAAGCTTAATCAACAAGTTCTTTACTTGGGGTATTAAGTGGTAAGCCTTGGCTTCTGGTGCAGTGCTGGATTTTTGAGCTATTGCTCAAATTTCATGCAGAAATCTGTCAAAATTTTGTTTTTGAGAGATAGAGCTTCGTCCCGCCGTAAGCTCTGATACCATATTAATCTTGCACATTGATCTAGGAGCAAATAAGCAATCTCATCAAGAAATAATCAACACATAAGTCATAAATGGTGTTAATCGGAACCATAATGGTTTCCTCTTTGTATATTCAATAAACAATGAATAGTTACAATTACAATGTCATGCAATAGCTTGAATCAATGAGGAATTCAAATACCTAAGGAGGTCATTCGAATTCAATGAGTGAGTCTAGCTTAACTGACTGTAAGCCATTGGTTCACACTCAGTTAACCACTTGACCAAAACCCTAATTGACTCACCAAACCCTAACTGAAGTCAAAGTGAAATAAATGAATGAATCTCAACTGAAAGAGATCAAACACATGTCATAGCAAGCCAACCATCAAGTGCTAGTGCTTCAATGACTTCAATGAACCTCGGTGAGGTTAATTGAAGCTGAAATGATCATCAGAAGTTGGTGGAGGCGCCCCTGTTGACTCCAGATCATTAAATAATAATAAATAATCATTAAATAATATATTTAATGAGAGGATGTGCCTTAATTTACTGGTTGAACTGATTGTAACCACCAATTAGCAATTAGGTGCATTAATATCACTCATATCACCCCCGGAGTGGTCCAGTTAGCCTCCTTGACTGTAGGAGACGGCTAAGTTAGCCTCCTTGACTGTAGGAGAAGGCTAAGTTAGCCTCCTTGACTATAGGTAGGTGTGGGTGTGACTGAATGGTGTCAATTAATGCCCCACTGATGTCAATTAATGTCAATTATACTTAGGATAGTGGTTTAACTAGGCCAATTTGACCAAAAAGAGTGTGTATGGTGGTAAATGTCTCCAACAATTGCATCTAACTAAGGTACTAGATGAGGGATATTTATAACCTTCTTTCTCATATTTCTCAAGGTATTCTTCTTCTTCATACCTTCTGCAGTATTCTTCATAATGCTCATCAAAGTCTTCCTTAGAGTATGTCATGGTTGGAATTTTTTTTTTCTACTTGAGAGCTTACTTTCCACAAGCCGATCCAAGGAAAGTGCTATGATACCACTGTAATATTCCAATATATGATGTACATATCAGAACATTAACTTTCTGCAAATTTAATAAAATTTTTGATATACACTTGTGCATTCAATCAGTCAAAGTTTAACTAGGAAAATAGGGATATTTTTGCTGATAAATGAATACACAGAGGAGAGGATGATAGAATCAACCAAGGACAAAGTTTAGGAATGATATATTCTCTTCCCTAACACATTTATATCACATACCATTTAGGTTTCAGAGTCAGCTATGCTGAAATTTACTCCCACGCTTCTGGGTCACATGATCGTGAAACTAGGAAGACTCTTTCGGATCCTTTCAACCAGAGGCTTGGGGAAATAAACATATATATTATCAGACATTTAAAATTCAGCTAATATCATTTTTATACATATCATAATAGTTCAAGAAATACTTGGGGCTGTTTGGGAGAAGTTGGGAAAATATGGCAATTTTGGCCCAGGGAATGTCCTGTGCAGTGGATGTTTCCCAAACAGTGTACAAGCTAAACTAAATTTAAGTATGAAAGTTTGTATGGACATAGGGTTCAATAAAAAACATGTATCATCTTACGGAATTTCATTCGGATAAACAAAATTCCCGAAATTGATACAAATGTGAAACTAGTAATTTTTAACTAGCCATCTAGCATAGGTGTACAAAAATGCATTAATTTACCATCAGAAAGATAACATGTATGATAATGGAATTTAAAATATCCTAATATATATTCACTTAACATATTACATCATTCAAATTCATGCTCATGGCCATTACTCATCTACCATTGCTTTAAATTGATAAAAAAACCCTCATTTTAATGACAAATTAAGATCATACATGGAAGAATTGATATGTGAGCGTAATGAACATAAATATTTACAATATTACATATATTTTAATCAAATTTTTACTGGATGATTCACATGAAAGATAAGTGGAGGACTAACGACTCCAAATGGAGCTCAAAATAGTGGTCAGGAGGCCCAGATCTGACATTAGGATGGATGGGAGCGTAAGTGAAGCTTCCACTTCACTGGAGCTTGACTTCACTGAGGAGAATCGCTGAAAAATAATTTTGAATCTGATATCATGGGCTAATCATCAGCTTCTCCAAACCTACAATGAGAAATGAAAGGGAGGAAGAAGAATGAAGAAGGAAGGAATTGGGGCACATCTCCCAAAGGTTGAGGCACATCTCTGAGTAGAAGCAATTCTTCACATAAAAATCAATCAATCACAAGCCAAAATGAGTAATAGAGCTCCCCCTATATTTTTATAATCTTATGGTGACTTGTTTAGTAGGTAAGTGACCTGTGAGATCAAGTCATCCACATAGAAACCCTAACCCTAGCCACATTTGCACCCTGCTTGTGTAATTGGCAAGTAGGGACCCTTATGACTCGTTTCCCTATCCATGTCATTCATATAACTTGGAAACTATGCCCTCCTTAGGACCAAAGTTGTTGCTTTTTTCTATGAGATATTTTTCTACCTTTCCTACTTTTGTGCTGAGCCTCTAAAAAGGAAACTGCACCCTCCTTAGTCAACTGTTTCCTGCTTTTCCCTATGATATCTTTTTCTATGTTCTTCTTTTGTCACTGCACTCCTAAATGGAAACTGCGCCCTCCTTTGGTATGATGTTTCCTTTTTATATCTGACTGCTTTTGTCATAGCTTTTGGCACTTTCCTTCTTCCACTGACTACTTTCTTTTGTCAGTCCTCTTGTCAGTTTCTAAATCTTCTCCTTGGAAAGTTGGATTTCCCATTGCGCCCCCCTGACATGGCACTTATTTTCCACATATTAAATTACTCAATAATTAATAATAACAATAATTAAAATCAAGTACATGCCTTAATAATAATTATTTAGAAAAATTTCCCTAGGCTAATTAATTAATGCCACTTAGTCCCCCTAGGTGTTTAGCAAGGTCCACACTTTTGGTGGTCAAAATGTGGGGACATGACAGTTAAGACATATTTTGCTTGACTCATTGACATATGAGGGAAAGGATTAGCTATATTATTGTGAATAATATCAAGGGGTGCATAGGGTTTCTCATGACTGACTCTCTCATACTTATGCTCTAGCTGTTTTCCTAGGATGCATCCTTGACAAAGTACTTTAGAAAAATTGATTTTGGGAAACCCTATGACCATTTTTTCATCACACAAATCAGATAGGTACTTGTAGTTTATATGGACAAACCTTTCATGCCATAGCTTTCTAGCTTCATCAGCATGAGTGAGGAGAGAATAGGGGTTTGAGAAGGGCATGAAGTGTGATAAATTGTACACTTTAGAGCGATGATAAACAAAACCTTTTGCTATGACTCTACCATTCAAAATTTTAGTGATTTCAAAATAATTGGGAGAGAAGACAACATTCTTAGGAAACCTAGTGTGAGTCATCTAATAGACTGGAAATATATTGGAATCAAGACCTTGGACATACAAAACATTATTGAAGGAACCATGGTCGAGATATATTCTACCCTTCCCTTTGCTTTTAGTTTCAGAATCATCTCCTAATATAATTTTAGGACCATTTGAATCATTAAGAGAGGAAAATGCCTCCCTTGTTGAAACCATGTGTCTTGAAGCTCCAAAATCAATGATAAAGGAAGAGGATATTACAGTTCTTGCTACCAATGCATGAAATATGTCCTTGTCTTCAAAATTTGATGCGCTCTCCTTCTTATTTTTACCTTCAGGAAGAGAGATGTTGTGATTTTCAAGGAGTTAGTAAACTTATCAATTTTATTCTTCATGCAAGACCTCTCTGGATGATAACCCTTACCACAATATACACACTTGCTCATTTCACCTTTACCTTTCTTCTTTTGGAAATTATTCTTAGAGCTTGAAGACTCCTCATGATACTTGCACTTGTCTTTTCTTTTGATCAGGAGGCTTCTTTGGATTAGAATTCTTCTTGCCTTTGGAATCCATCTTTGAATCTCCAACAACCAAATATTGATCTTTGGAAGGTTTGATAGTTAGTGCCCATCAAGACCAACGTATCTTGCTACTGGGTCAAGGATTCCATGAACTACGCAAGTGAAGGCATATTTCAGTTTTGAACTTTCAATTTTGTGGCATGGAAGGTTGATACAAACACATAATACTCATTTCCAAGCTTTGAAAGTATCGCCAATACTAGTTGTTTATCTTTCTTTTCATTTCCACACTGCTTCAACTGAAGAACAAGAGATTTTAACTTGGAGAAGTATACTTGTAAGGACTAGAAATTGCTTGGACTGAATTAGACAAGCTCATTCTCCAGTGAATGTCCCCTCATTTCACCTGTCTTTCCAAATAAGGTTTGGAGTTTCTCCCATACTTCATTTGGTGATGTCAATCCATATAGATGGAAAAGAAGGTCTCTGGAAATGATAAGACACAAGAGACCATATGCCTCATCCCTCTTGTTGTTACACTTTATCTTCTCTACTTCTGCATTGGGCTCAACCTCAGTTTCCATGTTCACTCTGAAGAGTCCTTTTATCCTCATCGGAATCTCAATCTGTGCCTTCCATTTGAAGTAGTTGAATGGAGCCAAGATGATATGGTGAGATTGATCCATTTATTCAACAACTGCACCTTGAATAGACTGAATGCACTCCCTGGGAGAGTGATATTTATCATGAAAAAAAAAGAGAGAGGAGAACAATTTATCTAAAGGATCTCTGATACCACATGGAAATTAACCCAAAGCTTGGCTCAATTGAACTCACAAAATTGCTTGAAAAACATGCATAAATCTAATCAAATTGGTGAATGAAATTGGTGCATAACACAAACTTGCATTGAATAAGTTTACATCAGCCAACCTTATAAAATAATAGGCTATCCAAATATATAATTACATCATATATTCAAATTCCTAAGGAATCAAGTTGAATCCTCACAAAAGCAGGCTTACTAAAAGTCAAAAATCCCCCCTACGTGCATAAAACACTTTCCAAACCGGTCTAGGGGGTCATGAATTGGATGAATGAGATGTATCAGCTGATAAGTGATAGAAATTCAATTTACTCATGCTTTCAGGAGAGAAAAATATGGAGTATGAGTTGTACAAAAAGCAAGGAATTTTCCATGTGACTAGCTTTGACCTTTTTCCTTAAAAGCTTCTAAAACACAGTCAAACTCAGGATAAGATAGAAATGTGCCCTTACTAAATTGGACTATTTGCTGAGTTGTCAGAATCTTATCCAAAATCTTGTGAAGGCGCTCCTAGAGAAATTTTAGGCAAGTTTTGAGGAAATGTTGCAAGTGGATTCCAACTAGCTAGTGTAGAACCTAGGAAATTAATAAAAACGATTAATTATTCTATCCTAACAATGGGAATGGGTTTTTGGTTATTCTAACAATGTTCACATGTAGATCTAGATGTTTCTATGCCTCCATTTTCCCTATAAAAGGAATCCATGGGCATACATTCCCTAAGATAAAATCATAACAAAGTTATGTTTTTGGAATTACATTGAGAGACCCTCTTTCAATCTACTTCCTTCCTCATATTAGCATACACAAATCTCTTGTTATCCCTAAAGTATGTACCAGAATGCTATGGCACAAACCTAGAGCACCTCAATTTTGTAATGACTTAGGTTTGATGGGTATCTCATATAAGGCTTGAGGTGTTGGATAAAAATCAAACATTTAGTAATCCAACAAGCAACATATCATTGTTTGAAAGGAATACTACTTGTGGGCTAACATTAAGTCACATATGTGAAATTATAAGGAGTTTAACTTACACATTTATAAGAAGAGGTTTTATTTTAAAACAATGTTTTGCAATAACATAAGATATAAGAATACAACCTACCAATATCAAGAAACACACAATATGATTATTGTTATTTGATCTGAAACAAGTAAAACAACTTATGCAGTGCAAAAGTAAATTATGTATTTAATATTATAAGCAAAAAAAAGATGAAAGAGAAGAACAATCTACCCACAACAAGAATCAATCTCTGAGCATGCATATGCTACTAATTATGAAAAATTTTCTTTTATAATTATAATCATATTGTGTGTTGGCATGAATAACACCATTTCTAGGATTCCTTTACTCATACAAGGATCAAATCTACCTTCTTCCTTGTAGCAACAATACCAAGAGTCGACCTCTTGGTCCCCTCTTTTTTGTAATATATTATGTCATATTTTCACAAGAATAGCTATGCATGTCTTGTTTATATAAAACATGAATATTATTTACAGCTTCAACGGTCATCACCGACAACCTTCCCCCATGGGCGAGTCTTTTTCACCCACAAATGCTTGATAACTTATTAGAACATGGGGACAAAATAAACGATGATGCATTATTGGCCTTATAGTACTGTCTAAACCTCATACATCAAAGGGAATATATTAATGATTAAATTCCACATACATGCGACTTTTAGGCTAATATTGTAGAAATGTGTCATCAAAATACAAGATGAAACTCATCGAAGACATCCTCATCAGATCCAAAAAAAATTGAATGTTGGCACAAACTCACACTAGCCAGGTTCATACCAACAAGTACCAACGAAACCCAAGATATCGGCTCAAAAGGAGTTGAATACTTTCGAAAACACCTACAGAGCAGATGAATTCTCACTCGAAGTATCTATGGGAGATGTAAGAACCAGGTTTCTACAGAAGCAAAGGGGGTTGTTACTGACACATACCTCGATAAGAAATTGCATCAATAGACCATTCATTGAAAAAATCATAGGTTGCGACAAAGAACTACATTCATATTCATGACATATATCAGATTCATTATCATGTGTTTGACCAACAATGCATCTTATTATCTATTTCCTTCATATTCATTATCCATTCACATTAATAATTTACTCAAGAAATAACATAACACATCGCACAAAAGAACACCAAGATTTAATGTGGAAGCCCAAACTGGGAGAAAACCATAAAGCACTTGTTTATTCATAAGAGTCACAACTTGAACACTTCTTTTCTGTGCTCTCAGCTTACAAACATCTTCTCAATCATCCTGTACATCATATCTGTGCACACACCCTACTGATCAACTCATACATTGCGACTTAGCTCATACCTTGAATCAAAACATTATTACATCGACTTGTTTATTCCTCGCTTTCCCTCTCTATCTCTATCTATATCTATATCTATCAGCCAAAAACTTTACATATTTATAGGCTCTAATGGCCCAATTTACATCTCACTCCCACTACTCGACTCATTACATAAGTGGAAAAAAATCCTAACTAACTAAATGTTGGAAAGCAACACCCTCTCATCCTATTTAGTTTTATCTTAGATCAATAAAAATATGAGCAACATTATCTTTATAAATTCTTGGAAAATTTATAAAGAGTACCTTGGAAAGATTTGATTCTGAAGGTACTCTAAATCTATAGACATCTATTTCATATGAAATGATGATTTGCAAGACTTTATGTATATAAACTCATTTAGCAACTGCTAAGTTAGGTTCTCATAAAATGAGTTTTTCTTTTATTAGTATCATTTCTAGATTAATATTTGCTTTGCATTTAGGTTTTATCCTTCACATCTTTTGTTTCTTTTATTTTCATTAGGTTATATTTCATGTTTTAATTGTTAATTTTTATACTTAAACATTATACATATAAACCTAGAATAACTAATGCTTGATCTAAACATCATTTCAAATTATTAACAAAACTTTTGATACCATGATCAAAATGATAAATGAATTGAGATCGAATTTAAACTATAGCTTATAAAAAGATTTACAAAATTCAAGCTTTGGTGACTGTTCTTCATTAAAATTGACATGATGTTTACAATTAAACATTTGTACATCCTAAGTACTTGTGTCATTTCGATGTGCCAAATCGATTTTTGAAATCAATATCATTTATGGTCATAATACAAAGGGTATGATTTCACGGTTTGATTCATGATGATCCTTGATTTGTGTTTTATCACCAGTTAACAAAACCCTAAGGATGAAATTATTCACATGCACAGTACGATGTTTGGGGTTTTTTCAGTCTGAATGAAGGAAATGTTGGTATAGGATTCCCATTAACATAAACTCTGGTTTTATTCTTGGATTTATAGTTATGGCTCCACTATGCATAATTGAGCTGTCGAAATACAAGCCATTACATATAGAACCGGAAGTTGTGTGGATAATTGATAAGGTCGATTGGAGGAAGTTATTTGGTAGCTTCAATGGTTATAATTCCAAAGTAACTCTTAGATTTTCTTTGTCTTTGAAAGATAATATTGCACAGGTAGGCGATGTAACTCTGGTTTTTTCATAGGGTTTCTGTTATCACCCAAAAAGGGTTCACTATCTCATCTACCCCATTACATGGCTCATTTGTCCATTTTCCCACCATATTTCCATCAAAAACCCATAAAACCATGCAAAAAGCCTCCAAAAGGCTTAAAATGCCTCCAAAAAGGCCATAAAACCCTCTTTTCCTCTAAAAATATCCAAAATTCCTCCAAAAAAGCAAAAAAGGAATAAAAATATAAAATAATGAGGAAAATGAGGAAGAAACCCTAACCCTAAAACCGCATGGTTTCCAAATATAAATAAGTGATGGAGACCCCTCATTCAACATCCACAATCAAAGTATCCTGCCTCTGCCAAAATTGCTCGTGAAACCATAGCTCACCATTGAAGCTAATTTCACCATAAGAGCCCCCTTTTGGCCCATTTTCACCATTAGAGAAAGAGAAGAAGCAGCTTGAAGCTCAGAGCCACCGACATCGGACCAGCGCAACGGACTTCACCAACCTCCACATTGGAGGTAACATCAATAAAGGTCATTATTTACTATTTACTGTTTTTGTTTCATGTTATTTACTTTCTATTGTTTTGCTTCATGAATGTTTAAATTTAGTTTTTACTTCACTTATAGCTTTTAATTCAAATATCATTGAATTTCTACTAAGGAATCCATTGTCCTTAGTAGGTACTCATTCGTACAAGCTAGGGATAAAACCCTAGCTACAGTTTTGGCGACTCTGCTGGCTTTTTTTTTTCTTTATTTTCTTTTCCGTTTTGTCCTTTCGGCTGTCGTTTTCGGCCGCCGTAAACCGCCGTTTTTTCTCCGTTTGCCGCGGTCCGACCGCGCCTTTTGTCCAGAAATCCACGACCCGATCGCACCTGTTTTCTTCAAACCCGCGGTCCGCCCGTGACTTTTCAGCCCCTACACGCGACCCGACCGCGACTGTTGCCTTCAAATCCGCGACCCGATCGCACCTGTTTTCTTCAAACCCGCGGTCCGCCCACGACTTTTCAGCCCCTACACGCGACCCGACCGCGACTGTTGCCTTCAAACCCGCGATCCGACCGCCGCTGTTAGCCAAAAACCTGCGATCTGCGCGTGACTGTTGCCTTCAAACCCGCGTCCCGACCGCGACTGTTGCCTTCAAACCCACGATCCGACCGCCGCTGTTAGCCTAAAACCTGTGACCTGAGTGCGAGTTTTGCCTTCAAACCTGCGGTCCGACCGCGCGATTTCGCCCCATACCCGCGATCCGCGATTTGATTTTTGCACTCGTTGCCGCGCCGAAACCCAGTCACTTTGCTACCATATTTCCTGCACTAGCACAGCCATCTGTCCCACTGGCAGCCCTACAGCCTTTCTGTCCCATGTTTACAGAATTGTTTACAAAATTTTAGCATTGTTTATTCAGATAAATTTTGCATGGTATAAATTGCTTCATTCAACTATATTGTTATTTCGGAAGTTGCCCTGGCACTTCTCTTTTGGGTTCATAACCTCACCAGCACACAATCTGTCAACTAAATCAAGTAAGACTTAAAAAATACTTAATTCAACCAACATTATAACCTCACTTGGGGAACATAAAAGAATTTTTGTAGTTAGGTAGGATCAAGGGGATAGGCTTCCAATAACACCCCTTGGTTATTTACACTTGAGACATAGTTGTTGTCCTTTAGGGAACCAAAATCCCCTAGTATTTTTTGACACGGTCACACCCAGATTATCAGAAGGCCTCTCCCTTAGGAGGGTTGAAGTCGTGAGATTGGTTCCGGAGGTCTGAGTGGAATACCGAACTCCATTCAGTAACTGAAGGGCTACCTTTCGCAGTTCTCGGAATATCCCTGTATAGGGAATATTGCGGTTAAAGGACCAAGCGGCAGATTTACCTTTCTGGACGTGTCATGAACGGGGTATCTTAGTTGCCATACTTCTAGGTTTGAGTACCCGGAGTCCCTCCCGGTAGGGGGATTCTTTAGCCATTTGACTTTTCTATTTATATTGTCTGACTTGGATTTCATCACCTTGCAGAGGATATGCTTAGTTAAATCATAATACTTTTAGTTAGGTGTTTGTAGGCTCCCTTGCCTCCTTTTGGTCTAGTGAGTCCACCATTTTTCTTTTTTAAGAAACCTACTGCTTATTGGTATTCTGACCACTCTTGTTGACGCTCCGCCTATTGTAGCACGCTGTTACATTGGGTGTTTTGAGTTAGTTTTTTGGCCTGAGCACCGTATTTTTTGAGCTCTCCTTCTGCACGCTCGATTGCATTAGGGTTTTTTGAGCTGGTTTGTAGTTCCCTCAACCCACAGAGGTTTGACATCATTTATCACCATTGCTTCCTCGAGACATTCTCAGCGCCTCAGAGGCGAGCCCCCACAGCACGGATCACTTGATACCACTCATCGTAGATCTCGAGCCTTGTCACTTGACTCCACTCGTCAGCGGCATAGGAATCCGTCACCAGATTCTGACGCCCCTTATTTTACCTCAGACTCGGAGCCTGAATCCGAGAAAACCCTTTACACCGCCCCTACTAGCCCCATGGCTAGCATGAATCCCACTCCCTTCATGGGAGGGACCGTTGGTGGCACATCCACCACTACACCAGTTATCACACCTATCATGGGTATGCCCTCCACGGGAGGCCCCTCTACTGTTCCCCTCATAGTATCGATTCCCGCAGCGGGAATACCTATCCCCACTCCATTAGTGACTCATACCACCATTGGTGGGGTAGGTCCGACCTTCACCACCTTAGTTCCCCCATTTGGGGGCAACATCCCTCACATGACCCCTTCACTTGGGGGCATGGGCCTCAACTTGACCCAACCCACAACCGTGTCACACCCTTCGTCCAGTTTGCCATACATGGCTAGCCTCAACCTACCTGACCTAACCAGATTAACCAACGACCCCATCCGACACGACCCTGCGTGGCCCCACATGCCTACCAAGCTCCCCTCTGACATCCCTAAGTTCGAGGGTAAGGCAGGTGAGGACCCACAGAACCATATCATGTCCTTCCATCTATGGTGTTCCTCAAATTCCATAGTAGATGACTCCATTCGCCTCTGTTTATTACAGCGTCCTTTCACTGGCTCTGCTGCCAAATGGTATATCGAGCTGCCCCATGGAACCCATGCCACCTTTACGTCCCTGGCCTCGACCTTCCTACAGTTATTCCAGTTACCTGTCCGCTATGACGCGGGCGTAGAGATCCTCCTATCCTGCCGGCAGAACATGGCTACCCATATCACAAACCACATTCACGAATGGCGGCGACGCCGTAGCCTATGCAAAATCAAGTTAGATGACCGGATCTTCCTCGATTGGTTCCTCAAATCCCTCCTTTCGCTCATTGCTAAGGATGTGGCAGCTGAAAGACCCCAGTCGGAGGAAGAGGCTATCCTTAAATCCCAACAGTTCGATCTTATTTACGCCCAGTCGGGTTATCTTTACACCATCATACCTGACGCCCCTCATGGCGATCCCTCCCAGCACGATGCGCCGGGGGCATCCCATGCTGCCGACGGCATCATTGGCCGTCTCTCGTCGCAGCCTCAGCCATTTTCCATAGCCCATCCTACCCTTGGCCTTGAACCTTCGCAGGCTATATCACAGTCCGGAGCAACCCACTCATATGCTCAAATGCCACATCAACACCATTCCCATGGACCCTCATGTCCACCTCAGTGTTTCGGTAATATGACTCCCACTTACACCCCCCCGGTTGCACCTTAGTCCTACTATCACCAGCAGGTTGCACCAGCTCCTGCGTCGTCACCGGCTCAACCTCATTATTACCAGCCACAGCCAGCCCTTGCGGCAAACCCACAACCCGCTCCACAACACTACCAACAACCCCCTCAAGTAGCTGCACCAGTGCAGCCTCCACCTCCATATTATCCACCGCAGCCCGCTCCCGCACCTGCGCCAACTCAGAATCCACCTACTACCCAAGGGCAGGTTTACGCCCAAGAAAACCTGCCGCTAAACCAGAACAACCAACGCAACCAGGGCCAACAAAACCGCGGAAGAGGCCGCAATCGTGGCAACAACCAATAGACCGAGCAAGCTGGTCAACACCCTAATCCCCTCGCTAATAATAACGCGGCCCCTACCAACCAAAACCCTGATCGCCCGCCCAAGCAGGCCAAAAACCCTAATTTGCGTATGAACTATCCTTGCTCTGTTTGCGGGGTCTATGGCCACTACACACATTTTTTTCCACTTATGGAACGAGTCCAACAACTTTTGGCTGCTGATAGACTACGCCAAGGACAGGTGGCTCCTCAAGCACCACCCAACCCCCCACAACCTCAGCAGCCACCTTTGGTGCTACAAAACCCCTTACCAAACCAAGGCTTAGTGAACACTGAACCATTGGCTCCCCCTCCAGCTAATGCGCCCATCCAACAAATCACTTACGCGGCTCCTGATCAACCCATATTTGACTCAGGTACCCACCATCTGTTGATGATGTCCTCTGATGAGGTCAACCTCCAGACTTGGCGGAACCAATATGGCTCCACCCCGGAAGCCCCTCCTGCCAATAACCCCGCTAACTCTCATCCCACTGATCAAGCGTTACGTATACCTCCACCTCCACTAGATGGAGCTCCCAAAACAGCCCGTTTCCCACTTTGCCGTATCAACAACAACCCTAATGCGCGGGCTGCGTCTAACTACAACATTGACGATGATTTAGCCCAATCCCCCGCAGCCATGTCTGCGTTAGAAGTCTTGAAAAACTGCCCTTCGCAACGTAAGACTTTACTCTCAGCCATTGGAGCTATCGATCCAAATGATTCACAGTTAATGGCATTTGATTTGGACCAATCCGAACCCCGCCTGCCTTCCAATTTATCATTCCAATTTTCTGTCTCAATTCGGAATTTTGTCATCCATCGATGCATTATTGATGAAGGTGCCTCTACATGTGTCATGCCCATCTCCATCTGGCAGAAAATGTGATCCCCCCCTCTCCAGCAGTCCTCTACTGCGTTGCGAGCCTATGACGGCCGTTCAGCTCAACCACAAGGCCTATTGACCAATGTCCCCCTCCAGCTGGCTGGCAAAACCGGCCTAATCAACATCGAGGTTATCAATGCCCAGCTTGATTACAACCTTTTACTTGGCCGCAGCTACATGTATGCCATGCGGGCAGTCGCTTCTACCATTTTTCGTATCATGATGTTCCCCCATGAGGGACGCGTGGTCACGGTTGACCAACTTACTTACCACAATCCCAATGCCCCTGCGGCGCCCGAAAATGTTCTCCCCATGGTGGAACAACCTATCTCGGGTACCACCAACACAATCATTTCTTCTATAGGGCCCGTACTCCCCATGGTTGAACCACCTATTTCGGATGCCACCACCTCATTCGTGTCTTCAGTGGGTCCCGGAGTTTACTCAGATGCGCCAATGACCTCGACCTTCCCATCTATTCCACCCCCGTTTCCTACCACCGAAGTATCCGATCTATGTACCCTGTCCCACATCACGCGGACTCCTACTAATCAAACGCCCTTGTTGCCTAAAACCCCTTTGGTACCTAGTCACATTGGTGCTACACCCATTCATACCATTCCTTTCCTATTCCCTCCGTCAGGAGTGGCTAGCGCCCCGGTCATGGCTACCCTCAATCTCCCTGGTTTAACCTTAGGATTACCCGTTTGGTATCTTTCGCCTCCCGTCAGTCCCCCGACACCAGATGTCGTCCTGCAACCAGTGCAACCCATTGTCACTACTAATCAACCACCTCCCGGTGTTGCTACCCTGTCATCCTCCGCAAAACCCCCCCCTCTGCTTCCCAAACCCACTGGGGGCAGAGGCCCCCAACCTTACACCGCTGTCCCACCCGCTAAGACAGTCAAAAACCCCCCTGTGTTTCGTGCTCCTCCCAAATGCGCGCTATGCGATGAGTTGGGCCATCCGAATCACCTATGTCCTCAGTTACCAGCATTAAAGGAGTACATGCGAATGCTCGACGACGACCCCACCATCCCGGTTGTCCATCTAGATCCAACCCCTACGCCTCGCGACAAATCCCTGCGCACTAACCACTCCTGTGCCTTATGCGATGTTTACGGGCATTACTCCCATCACTGTCCCGATCTCCCCGAGTACAGGCTAGCTCTCTTTGATATGGACAATCTGGAACTTGAGACGGCACCACTCATTATTGAGGAAATCCATTCCCCGATCTCTTCCCCTTCCGACGAGGTTAATACCACTCTCTTTGAGATAAACAATCTGGATCTCGAGATGGCCCACCTCACCATTAAGGAAATCCATTTCCCGGTCTCTCCCCCTTCCGGAAAGGTCAATCCCGTTCGTTTTGAGATGAACCATTTAGATCTTGCAAAGCCATCACCCACCATTGTGGAGATCCACCCCCCAGACTCTCCCTCTTCCGAAGAGATTAATACCATATATATGATCTCTTCCGTCACTCCACCCCAGTCAATCGATTTGACGACCCAAACATTCCGTACGGATGAGGAAATTCTCGAAGCTCTCACTGCCCCGAATTATCCTTGGGATGACATGCACCATCGTTCCTACTTCCCCCCAGATGAATCTTCCTCTAACACTGCTACCCAATTTGCAGTCGAGTCCAAAGACTTCCTTCCCCCCAAGGTAGACTGGTTCAAAGACCCTATTCCTACTCCTGACGCCTTCGAAGAGGGTAACATGGCCAACATCTCACCTGTCATCAAAATTGATATCGCTGCCCCCGGCGGCACCCCCGAACTCATCGCTTTAGGAGCATCTTGCACTGCGCAAGAGGTTGAGGAATACAAAAGACTATTCAAAGAATTCCATGATGTCTTTGCCTGGTCCTATACCGAAATGCCTGGTCTTGACCCTACCATTATAGAGCACCACATTGACACATGGCCCGACGTACCCCCCGTTCGTCAGAAACAGCATCCTATTCATCCCTCAAAACTCCCCACTGTCAAAGCAGAGATTGAGAAGCTTTGTACGGCAGGATTCATTTATCCTATTGCCTATACCACCTGGGTTTCAAACCCTATTCCTGTCAACAAGAAACAAGGCACCATTCGAGTATGCACTGACTTCAAAGATTTAAGCCATGCCTGTCCCAAAGACAATTTCCCCACGCCATTCATTGACCAGCTCATTGATGCATGTGCGGGGCATGAATTCCTCTCGTTCATGGACGGTTTTTCTAGATACAACCAGATCCAAATCCGAAAGGAAGACCAGTACAAAACCGCTTTTACTACCCCATGGGGCACTTTTGCCTATCGCGTCATGCCTTTCGGCCTAAAAAATGCTGGTGCCACATTCCAGCGGGCCATGACCTATTGTTTTCATGATTTGGTCCATATCCTGCTTGTCTACCTTTATGACCTTACAGCTCGTTCCCGAAAATGATCAGACCACCTTGATGACCTTCGGCAAGTTTTTCTGCGTTGTCGCAAATATCATGTCCGCTTGAACCCACACAAGTGTGTCTTTTGCGTTTTGGCAGGCCGATTGTTAGGTTTCATCATTTCCCAGAAAGGAATTACTGTTGATCCCCTGAAAGTCCAAGCCATCTTAGACCTTCCTTCTCCTCGAACGCTCCGACAACTCCAAAGTCTGCAAGGGTGATCCAATTTTCTTCGACGCTTCGTTCCTGATTACGCCACAACCGTCCACGGTTTCTTGCGCCTACTCCGTACCCACGTACCCTTTATCTGGGACGCGCAAGCAGAAGTTGCATTCGAAGACCTCAAGAAATATCTCACACAAGCCCCCTTAATCTCCCCTCCGGATTTCTCTCAAGATTTCATCCTCTACGTCTCGGCATCTGAACATGCTGTATCCGGAGTCTTGGTTCAAGAAGACACCTCACGCCAAGAGCATGTCATTTACTACATCAGCCAGACATTGTCTGGCCCACCCCTACGTTACCTATATGAGGAGAGACTAGCCTTAGCCGTGGTATTTTCCACCCAAAAATTGAGACACTACATTTTACTTAGTCATACCACAGTTGTCGCCGATTCTAACCCCATGGTATATCTCTTAAACTGGCATCTCCTGCAAGGTCGTGTGGCTAAGTGGGTCATTATCCTCCAGGAATATGACCTCGCATTCCGATCACCTAAGAGCACTAAAGCCCTTGCGCTTTCCCAGCTCATCACTGATCTCCCCTCCTTCATCCCGGCCCCACCTATCTCTGAGGAGTTACCCGATACTCACTTGTTCACCATCTCGTCCGAAGACCCGTGGTACGGTGATATCTTGTTATACCTGCGCACGCAAAAGTTCCGACCCACCGTCACTCGTAATGGACGTCGTTGTATCCGTCATCAAGCCTCTCACTACCTCCTCATCGGAGATGTCCTTTACCAGCGAGGAATCGACACGATTCTTCGTCGTTGCCTTACACACGAGGAAGCTGAACAGGTCCTTAATGATTGTCATAGCGGTGCCTGCGGCGGCCATTTCTCAGGAATGGCCACTGCCCAAAAGGTTGTCGGCGCCGGATACTTCTGGCCTACACTTTTCACTGATTGCATCACTGCGGTCAAGCATTTCCATAACTGCCAACTTTTTGCCCCCAAAGCCAGGACACCACCTGCTCCGTTACACCCAGTCGTCACCGTTGGTCCCTTTTGTAAGTGGGCCATCGACTTCATGGAGTGTAGACCCACATCTGCGAACGGCCATAAGTACATCGTTGTCGCCGTCGATTACTTCACCAAATGGGCAGAAGCCATGCCCACCTTCAACTGCACCGCGGAGACTGCTTCCCGTTTCTTTTTCAACCATGTCATCACTCGATTCGGGGTCCCTAAACAGTTAGTCTTAGACCATGGAACACACTTTGAAGATTCCGTTTGGCGCGAATTATCCACCTTCCTAAAATTTCAACACCAGTTTTCCTCGGCTTACTACCCTCAAGGGAATGGTCAAGTCGAAGCTGTTAACAAAATCCTCAAAACCATACTCCAACGTACTGTTGATCGGCATAAGTCCAATTGGCACCATATGCTATTCCCTGCCTTATGGGCTTACCGTACCTCCACCAAAACCGCCACCGATTTTACCCCGTTTCATTTAGTTCACGGTGTAGAGTCTGTCCTCCCCATCGAGTGTCAGATACCTACCTTACACATCGCCGTCGAGCTTCTACCCGATACCTCCCCCCTTGAGCACTGCTGTTATCCCTCGAACAAGCCGATGAAGATCGTCGCGCCACCCTCCAGAACATCGAGGCCGCCAAAATCCGCTCCCAAGCCAGTTATGACAAACATGTTCACCCCCGAACTTTCCACGAGGGGGACCTCGTCCTCGCCTATGACCAAGCCAACGACAAAAAAGGTAAAGGAAAGTTCGAATCCATGTGGCAAGGCCCTTACATTGTGCAGACTTGCCTCGACAAGGGGGCATACGTGTTAGCTAACTCGGAAGGCCAACCTTTACGCAACCCCCGCAATGGGTTGTACCTTAAACGTTTTTACCCATAACTGAAGCCGCGACCTCATTGGTCCGCATTGTACAGTTTGCTCTCCTTTTTTGTTTTTTACCTTTTTTACCATAATCTCACATTCATCGTCTTTGCATGCCCACAGATGGACCATCTTCCACCTCGTTACATTGGCTATGCTGATGGGGCAAGCCGCTGGTCTCCCAATCTAGCTTCTGCCGCATGGGTCTTGTATTCCCCTTCCAACGAACTGATTCACCTTGACGGAACATGTATAGGCGTTGCTACCAATAACCAGGCAGAGTATGATGCTGTGACCAGTCTCCTGACTGCTGCCCTCCAGATGGGCATACGTCACCTTCAGGTGTTCTTAGACTCCCAGCCACTTGTCTCCCAGCTCAACAACTGCTACCAGGTGCGCGACCCTTGCCTCTTTCAAAAATTCCTGCGTACAAAACAACTTAACCGACAGTTTGAATCCATCACATTCACACATGTCCCCAGAGCTCAAAATAGTTTCGCAGATCAAATGGCCAATAACATCCTAGATTGGCATATCAATCACACCATATAAACATCTTCATCATGCATCATAGCATCTCATCCAACCATATAAAAAACCAAAAAGATTGCATTACACCAACATTTGCATCCATACACATAAACCATAAATATCCATAGGGCATCCACGTGCCTAATCATACATACATCATACTGCATCACATAAAATACGCAGGGGGCATCCACGTGCCCAAATCCCTAGACTACTTGCATCCATGTGCCATACAAACACATCAAAAACATCATAAAGCGCATCCATGTGCGTACAACCAAGCCAATATCACAACAAAAAGTGCATCCACGTGCATAAGTATATACATATCCAAAAAATACATGTTACAAGACTATACATGTCCTGAGTACCCATGTACTCAGCTATACAAAAAAATGCATATACATCCATCAAGCCTCATATACTACAAGCCGTAGCTACAACAAAAATCGGGGAGAGTCCCCTGCTCTCCCTAATGGGAATCATACCCTGGATCACTATCCGTGTCAGTAGCCTTGGACTCCTCCCCCTGTTCCTCCACCGGCAAGTCCTCATCTCGCCTGGGCCCCTGAGCCCGTGCCCGGTCCGCCAATAGAGCTACACGGATCGCAATTGCTCTAAAGTCGCGCGGTGCCTCCAAGCAATCCCGGATCATAGCAGGATCTAAGTCTCGCCACCCCCGCTCAGTCACTCCCTCCAGTAGCCACTCTAACAGCACCCGTAAGGCCTGCAGTGTCCCCTCAGGGTCTGGGCGACGCCCTACCCCCCGCCCAGGCAAAGCTGGAATGGGCGCAACTCCTCTACGGGGCACATGATCTGGCGGCGGCCTCGGACCCACATCTGCAAACACCCAGTTGTCAGTCACCATATATCAACCATATATCATATATAACATAAAAACTGGACAATACACTTAAAACATACATACCATCCGGACCCCATGCCTGTCCTGGTGGCCGTGGCGCATCTGGATACCCTGTGAAGTCCATGTCTCTATAGGGATAATCCTCCAGCGCCAATGGTAGCTGGAGCCACTGCATATACAGCTCCCGAGTAAAATAATGCCCAACATCCCCTCCGCCATGACGACGCATCATCTCTCCCCACCGTATCATCCGAGGCTCCCTCAAGCCTCCCTCTCTGACCGGCACCCGCGGCCGCAGTGTGGGGACCCTCTCCATGAAGAATGCAACTAGAAAGGAACCAAAACAGAATCCCTTGCCAGCTTCCTTCGCTGCGGTCAGCTGTCGCTGCACGCAGGTCAGGAACATCTGGCCCCACGCAAAGTACGTCCCAGCCAGTACTCGCTCTATAATCTGCATCTGACCCCCGGACACCTTCTCAGGTGCCTGGGATCCCAAAATCCGTACCACACAGGCCGCCATCGCACGTACTGCTGGCTCCCGTAAGTCCTGAATCCGGAGTGCATTCCTATGCACCCTCGCGTCTGCCCTACAGAACCGCATTGCCAAGTCATCTATATCCAGATCCGTGGAGACCCGCGGCTGTGTATCAGCTACCCTCCCCAGGCAGGGTAACCCCGTCAAGAAATAAACATCAACCAGGGTGAGGTCCACCCTCTCTCCCTGCACCCGAAACGCCTGTGTCTCAGGCTCCCAGAAATCAATCAAGCGGTTCAGCAGTAACCCTGCTGATCGTATCATCGGGATCTCAGCGAACTTCAGCAGTCCGAAGAGACCTAGCATGGATCGCACCCGCCGGTCCTCTCGGATGGCAGTCACTAGGTCCTCTGGCATCTCTCTCTCCCGCCATATCACCCGTGGCATCCTGCAAATCACACAAAGAAGTCTCATTAGGCTCATGTCCAAATAACAGACCTGCCCCCCCATCCATAACCCAAAACAGCAGCGGCCTAGACCGCGGCTGTCAAGCCCGACAGTCGCGGTCCAGACCGCGGCTGTCAAGCCCGACAGTCGCGGTCCAGACCGCGGCTGTCAAGCCCGACAGTCGCGGTCCAGACCGCGGCTGTCAAGCCCAGCAGTCGCGGTCTCCAACCGCGGCTGTCCTAGTCAAAACTCGCGGTCAGAGACCGCGGTTTTGACCACTAAACCCGCGGTCTACCCCTGTCGACCGTACAACATCCTCCCCTGGGGGCCCACCAACCCTCCCAACCCAAAAAAAAAAACAGGTGTAAGTTTAACGGAATACCTGGCTCTCTCGAATATCGAATCCGCCGGTCAGATCGTCCAAAAATCACATGCAAGCTCTGGTTCACTCCGATCGCTAATCAACCTCGAATAGTACAAATGACATGTCATGTTGGGCCCACTTACTATTTATAGTCCGTCGACTTTGTTCTTGTTTTGACCATTCTGGACCCATACGGAGTCCGTTTTCCGAACCGTTTCCACCATTGGAATCAGCACGATGAGATCATCCCAATGGTCACCTCGTTGCATCTTTTTGACTACATCATTTTTTAGACACCAATAGTTGCCTCGGTTTGCATGCCACTTGGGCCGCTCTCCATTTTTAACACTTTTTATATCACCGGATTCTTTTTTCCGAGCTCGTGATGATGCTTGAGATCATTTCTCACTCTCACGTGATACAATTACAATAATGCGTCGCTACACCTTGCCGCATTGATTTGCGCGCCACATCGGTCGTCATCCAATTATTTTACATGAGCCATCCACTCCTGTCATACTGCAAATGTTTCATTATTTTGCCACCATTCATTCACCCCGCAAGGAGGCCCACCAGTGTTCCCCCCCACCCTCAGTCCTGGTCATCATAAATGTTCCTTGATCGAACACTTCCTCCTTGCCTGACCATTCCCTCAATTCAGAGTCTTCTTATTTGCTTTCAGACTCCTTAAAATTGAAAGCAACCACGAGCATGAACTGTCATGGGCTCGTAAAATCCACATGACAGTACCATTCCATTACTTCAGAGTCTTCTTATTTGCTTTCAGACTCCTTAAAAATTGAAAGCAACCACGAGCATGAACTGTCATGGGCTCGTAAAATCCACATGACAGTACCATTCAATTACTTCAGAGTCTTCTTATTTGCTTTCAGACTCCTTAAAATTGAAAGCAACCACGAGCATGAACTGTCATGGGCTCGTAAAATCCACATGACAGCACCATTTTATATCCACACTTCTTCTAGTTCCCCAACCCATGAAGAAGTCCCCCCGCGCCTCTTGGCGCTATGATCAATCCTCTCGGCAGCACCTCCAATCAGGTCGCCTTTGTTCAGAGTATTCTGCAGTCTCCCTCAGCCCAGTGAACTTCCCAGATCCCATACAGCTATGATACCTTTACCACCAATTAGTTTCATGTGCTGCCCGATCATCCCCGCCATCATACTCTGAACAAAGGAAGTTTGAGTCCACCCACTCTACTTGCCCAGTTAGTCCCACCAGTTTATCATTCTTACCATCAGTACTATCACAGTTCGGTTTTTCACCTCGCGCTCCTGTCAAGGAAACATCATTGCCTTGACAGTTGCCGGTCTCCCTCTGTCGACGACAACTCCTTTATTCCAGAAGATAGACCTAGAGGTCCCTGCGCCTTGGACACATCACCATCTGTGGTGTGTGCCTACGTACCATTTCGGGAGGAATCATTATTGCCTCTCCGAATGGTTGTTTCTCACATGTTCGACTTCAGCACATTGATCGCATCGTTGAGAATCGCGCAGGATTCATATCCAATCCATGATTTGTCGAAGACCCCGGATTTCCCCCGACTCTAGCACATTGGTGAGTCACTTCAGAACGCCCAGTTATATGTTCCCATGGATGTTCGGGCTGCGTTGGCGATTGTATTCGGAAGCCATTTAGTTCTATGCTTCTTTGAGTACCCAGTTCAGTTCCAGATCAGTGTACCATTACGAGTGTGAACCTTGTCACTCTGATCCAGCAGCGCATCAGTTCCTTCAGAACCACATTCAGTAGCACTGCTGCCATTCCAGTATATCAGTTTTTCAGCTCAGACATGGTCAGCTCAGCAGTATGTTCCAGATTTGTGTCCCTTCCGGACCCTCATGATATGCACAGTGATTATCTACTACAGGTCCTTCATTTTGGGCCTCACAAGTGATTTTTCTGTATCTTGATACGAGCATGGGAATGCCCGCCTCGTCCATCTATTGAGATTCTTCCTCATTCAGTATTTGAGGACAAATATATGTTAAGATCCCCATATTTTGGACCTCATTTTTCTTACTATGCTATATCCTGATACGAGCATGGGAATGCCCGCCTCGTTCAGATGATCAGATGATTCCTCATCCATTATTGAGGTTATGTACTTTTCAGNCACCTTAAGAGCCCCCTTTTGGCCCATTTCCACCATTGGAGAAAGAGAAGAAGCAGCTTGAAGCTCGGAGCCACCGACATCGGACCAGCGCAACGGACTTCACCAACCTCCACATTGGAGGTAACATCAATAAAGGTCATTATTTACTATTTACTGTTTTTGTTTCATGTTATTTACTTTCTATTGTTTTGCTTCATGAATGTTTAAATTTAGTTTTTACTTCACTTATAGCTTTTAATTCAAATATCATTGAACTGCTACTAAGGAATCCATTGTCCTTAGTAGGTACTCATTCGTACAAGCTAGGGCTAAAACCCTAGCTACAGTTTCATAGCCAAGGAGACCTAGCCCCCCCAAGTTGGGGAAAAATGGGTTAAAAGAGGTGATGTAAATAAAACCAAATGCAAACATTTCCTACTGTCTCTGCTTGTGGATTATGACGATAAATTTGGGTTTTCGGTGAAGTTTTTAAAACCACAATGGAGATCACTACTTCACATTATTATAAGGTATATCACCTGTGATGGGCTCTATTCATATGTACATTTCTATCATCTTAGACTATTAATGTCATTTACAGGTTCAAAATTAAATCTTCCTTGTTATTTGGTTAATAGAATGGAGAAAATGTCGTGTGTTGTGAAGAATGTGGTGAGAAATCGAGAGCATAGCTTATTTCACCATGGGTTAATTAAAATATTAGTTCAGTATCAGTTGTCGTTGATGGATAGGACTTGGGAACCATTTTTAAATGATAATGATTTAGGTTTGAATGAACATTGGCCTCCAGTCGTGTCCAAATCTAGAATTAAAAAAAAGAAATCTGTTGGTGATGAACCCTCAGTGTTATAGCTTGATGTTAACCCTGTGCGAAATGAAGATAGTTGACAGACTATGTTGAAAAATGTTAGCATTAGCATGGAAAAAGGAAATCCCGTAATAATAAATAAAAACCAAATTGATATTTGTAATGAAAAACCCATAGAAAAGCCTGATGTAGGGGTTAATAGTAAAATTACAGAATCAGTAATGCCAATGAAGCGTAAATCTATACAAGGAAATTCAGTCTCTGGATCTGCATGTAGATTTACCCGCAGTATGGTGACTATTGAAACCCCTGCAACCATCCCTTAACAAAAAGAAACTGTGTTAATAAAAATTGACAGTGAAGAAGAGATTATGTTTCCTAATCATGATAATATTGAAAATGATAAACCTAATGAAATGAATACTGAAGAAAATAATGATATGGTTAATGAATCTTCAGGAAATCATTCTCACGATATGTCGGAATGTAATCCATCGTATGCGATAAATTCTTTTCCGATTAGAAGTGATAACAGTCTTCAAATATTACTCAAGCACGATTTTAGAAGTCAAATTTCTAGATTGGAATTAGAGGTTGCAAAGCTAGAGGGGAATTCGCTGGTCAAAGATGAAGAAATTAAAACGTTAAAAGAAGAGTTAGTAAACTGGGTTAGTAGGTGGGAAAAATTGAAATAGAATAAGGATAGATACAAAGAAATGAAAATATCCATGACAGTAACTCATGAGCAATTGACAAGGTTAACTGAGCAACATAAGAGGAAAATTATAAGTCTATGCACTAGACTATTAGAGTCTAGAAGAACTGCCAGGCTTCAGATATCAACTTTAATATGCCTTTGTCATAGTTTAAATATTTTTTATTTTATTTGGAATTGCATAGGTAATGAAAATCATTAAGCCAACATACTC
The DNA here is from genome assembly GCA_001517045.1 of Pseudotsuga menziesii. NCBI lineage: Eukaryota > Viridiplantae > Streptophyta > Pinopsida > Pinales > Pinaceae > Pseudotsuga > Pseudotsuga menziesii. The sequence goes on from LPNX011100741.1 coordinate 51,269, forward strand.
ATATAATCAAAATTCTGTGAGCATGCTTATATAATTTTATTTCATGATATATTTAACTCAAAATTTGATAAAATTAATGCGTTTGATGATTTGGTTGTGCAGGTGGAGATTTGATTGTTTTTGGATGATTTTGGCTGTTGGAAGGATGCAATATTTGCTACCAGATTTTTCTTATGGGTGCGATTTTGGGGATAAGATGTGCCTCATGTGGCTATTATCTCAACAAAATTTGGTTATCAAATCAAGGAACAATTTCCAGGTGTTTATTATCACCAAGCTTCTTTGCATGCACCTGTTTGATTTCATGGATGAGGATCGTGAATTTGTTATACACTTGTTCTTATTTTAGATGTCTAATTAAATGTATTGAGGATAAATGAAATGATTACATTTATCATTTGTTATGATCCGTGTACAACTGTAAAAAGTTGATGTTTATTTTTAGACATTAGTTACTTAAAACTTGGAAGTAGTTAGATAAAGTTTTAGTATTTAAGCTGTAAGCAATCAAGTGAAAAGTGATTGGAGATCATCAAGAATATTTGCTTATGGACTGCTGATTACCTAATGTATTTTCAAGTTTCTTAATAACTTTTGTTATTAAATATTTTTCAACACCGTTCCTCCAAACTGGTATCATGTTCGATTCAGTTTTATGAATTAATATAAATTTTCATGACAATCGTCTGTGTTATAATTCGCTTACATTTATATTTTATGATAATTGTGTGAATTATATATTATGACTCAAGTCAATATGCATTTTCATGTTAGATCTTAGTGATATTTTTAATCATTTTATTATGTTTTTTTACCTTGATTAAAAATGTTATTCTTGAATAAAATGATTGATTAATTTACTTTGTATTTTTACAGGTATTTTAACAATTAATTTAATATCTCTTAGTTCTGGCATTAAAGTGTTATGTGTTAATTTCTTATTATTGTGATTTTAAGTTACTAATAAATATTTATTAGTACCTCTTTAATCATAATCTATTTTACAATAGACAATTATTTTAATTATAACTGTGATTAGTTTTTTTACTGTCATAGTTATTTTTATTAGAAATCTCTATTGTTTAATAGTCTGTAATAGTTAACACAATTTATAATCAACACCTGGTCGGGATAGTTTAGATTAATTAAAGTAGATTTTTCAGTTTAGTTAACTTTTATATTATTTATAACAAATGTTGGTTGAGTTTCTTTCTATTATTCCTAGGAAATATTTCAAAAAATTGAAAGACTCTCCTTAAGAGAGCACAAAGAATCTCAGTTAGATATAGTTAGATTGAATTTCATTTAGTAGCTGCTAAATAGAATTTAGTTGTTAAATAGATTTATTTTTATCAATAAATTAATTTAACTTATAGATTAATATTTATGTTTAGTTTTAATTGTTTTAGAATTCAGTAACATTAAGTAGTTTAGATTATACTTTTATAGGTTAAAGTTTAGATAACTCTCCTTAAGAGATTTAAGACCTAGTGGTAGCAGGACCAAAACCTGTGAAAATCAGCCAACCCAAACACACCGGAAGCTGCAATAATAAACTTGTGTGGGTTGATTTTCCGTAGTTGACCTCGTTCATAAAAACAGGCCAACAAATGGCACTAGAAGGAGGGCCTATAATCATAAATGGTTGATAATGCTTAGAAAAACCCTGTAGCTGGTTCAAATCCTTTATCAGTAAGTGAATCTAACACTCCTAGTGTCCCAGGTCCTTGAGTGATCCATCAAATCAAAATCATTGACTCTTTATTTATAAACGCTGTTAGAGAAATCGTAGAAAGAGTTCATACTTCTTCCCCTTACACTCTAAATCAGATTGAACAAGCCTTAGGGGAATTTAGGAGAGTTATTACTATAATATATTCTCAACAGACTGGTATCCCTCCGTTTGATTTCGGATTACTCCAAAGAACTAGAAACAATGCTTCAACATCTATAGATCAAGAACTTGGAATAGGAATTCCAAACTATTAGTTTAGGCCTTCATCCAGAGGAACTATTGAAACAAATACTTCTAGAAGGTTGATTTCTTCTCATAATTCAGATCAACCTCCATCTCCTCCAGAGTCTCCACCTGATAGTCCAAGACATAGTAGCCCTAGTAATTCGTCAGAATTTGAAGAAGATAGCATGGCTAGAATAGGAGGAGGTAATCCACCTAATCCACCAAATCCTCCTCTACCTTGGTTGAGGAGGAGCGCAGTTGCCATTCCTGGAATAAAACATCCATTACCCAAGCACCCAGACAAAGTTTTACCTAAGTTTAATCTAGATAACAAACAACCAGCTGATAATCACATAGACAAGTTTATTCTTGCTGCCCAAACTATGAATGTACAACATGAAGATGTTGCATGCCATATTTTTCCCTTAATGTTTGAGGGTAAAGATCCAACAAGGCATTTTTCTCTTGTCCAAGTTCTATAACTAATTGGATAGAATTTAGCCAAGCCTTCTTCGATACATTCAGAGAGGACAAAACACCTGCTACTTTGGCCCTTGAATTATCACACATTAAAATCGATAGCAAGGAACGAATCAAAGACTTTAATCAACAGTTCCTTACCCTGAAAAATAAAATACCTGTTGCTTCTCAACCTCTCGAAGACATTACCATTGAGATTTATGCATCTACCTTGCGAAAGTATTTAGGTATGTTTGTTAAGCAAGAAAATAAGATTACTTTGGTAGAAACATTTGATGAATCAATTAAATTTGAAAAGAATGCTTTGACATTTGAACCAAAAAGAAGTGGAAAGATAGATAATGTTAGTCGAAGAAGAAATGAAACCACATCTATATCAAGTATAGATAAAGAATCTAAATATTTTAATGTTGAAAAACTTCAAAATGCTATTAGAGCTTTAACTAATGAAGTGGTATGATTGAAAAAAATTCAGAAGCATCTTCTTCTAGAGGTCTCTTTAGAAATTAGTTTAAGCAAAAACTGTTAATAATAAAACGAATTCCCCTCCTGATGTAGCAGTCAATGAGGAAATATTTAACACTATACATGCAGTATTATCTATGTCTAGAGTTTATACAAATGAAGAAATAGTTGATCAAGAAACATAAGAGAATTATGAAAATGAAGAAGAATCTAAGGAACAAGAACAACAACTAATTGGAAATTTTTGGGATAGCTTAGTCAAAACTGTTGAAAATAAATATCCTCCTTTAGGGAAACATGCTTATAATACTAGAAGTAAAGGATTAATAAATACTCTCGGAACATCAAGCTCAAATACATCAAAAGTAAATAATAATCCTTCACCTAGTCCTTCACTTGCTAAACAACCTCTTAGTGTTCCAATTACACAACAATTGGATATACAATATGATATCATAGAAGACTTGAAAAAGGTTCGTGCTAATATCAATACTATAGGACCTGCTTTAGATATATCCTATGCATAATGGTCCTATTATAACTCCATCAATGAAGTTAACTATTTATAATACTCAAGATAATACATCTTCTAGTTCAAACAATGATTTGGTTATTAAAGACAAAGGTAAATTAGTAGCTGACAAAACTTCATTAATAGGTAAAAACTCAAAATCCACAACTCCTCGTTTCCTTCTTACCTTCAAAATTTATAATCGAAATGTTCATAACTGTATGGTTGATTCTGGTGCATCACCCAATGTCATGCCCCTATCTGTTTGTAGGAGGATGAATGCAAAATATACTCCAAGTGACAAACAAATCACACACTTAGACTGTTCGAATGTAAACTTTTTAGGAGAGATAAAAGCTGTATTAATTAGGCTTACAAGAAACCCATCAGTATATCAAATTATAGACATTGTGGTTGCTGACATTCCTGATGCTTATGGACTGTTTCTGAGCAGGAATTGTTCACATAAATTAAATGGATTCTTTACAACAGATTGGTCAACCTTATGGCAGCCCAAAACTGTAAAGCCAATCAAATCAAGATTGGAAGAGAGAGATAATTGAGACATACTGTGACAGAGTTGCATGGTCCAAATGAACCAATGTTATTCTCTTATTCAATTATGGGAAATTTCACCTATGAACTGGAATTTGAGAATTTTAGGGCTGAAAATTCCCCACTTTCAGTTTTAAATCAGCAATCTGAAAAGTTCTAATTGTACGTATATTAAGCCTAATTCTGCACTACAAAATTCTGTAAATATTGTAGAAAATCAGAATTTTATTAGTAACAGTAAAGTAGTTGTAAATCATTTACTTTGGACACTTTATTTTGATGGATTAAAAACAAAACAAGGAGCTAGAGCTGGCTGCCTTCTAATTGATCCTAAAGGAAATAAAACATGTATAGCTTGTAGGTTAGAATTTGATTGTACTAATAATACAACTAAATATGAAGCTCTCATTCAAGGATTGAAGAAATCTTTAGATTTAGGTATTAAGGTATTGGTGGTATATGGTGATTATGAAATCATCGTAAGATAGGTACGTAATTCAATTCATTGTATATCGGAACATCTTCATAATTATCAGAAGGATGTATGGAGTCTTATTTCAAATTTTGAATCTTTTAACATCCATTCTATTCCTAGATTTCAGAATCAAGAAGCCGATTTATTAGCTAATGTAGCTTCTAAATTAGTCCCTCCTGAAGAATTTTCTCCTAATACATTTTCTATTGAATTAATTTTCAGACCATCAATTCCAGATAATATTGTTAACTGGCACATTTTTTTATGATGATGTACAGTTTTTGAATTTCTTAACAAATGAAGATATTTTTAAATATTTAGCTATCGATGAAATTACTTATGACAAAGAATTACAAAATTTCTCGGTAATACATAATCATTGTTCACTAGAGAAAGATTTTGGTGAGGTAAAATCTATCCCTAACTATGTTTTGAGGTTAGAAAACTTTTATTATATTCAAGATAAATTCAAGAATGCACCAAATTGTAAAACCAATAGTTCGCACTTGAATTATGAAATTGTAAATTTAGGGATGGATTCTAATCCTCAAACTATTAATCTAGGAACAAAATGCACACCATTAGAAAAATCAGCTTTTATTAAGTTGTTTAGGGAATTCAAATATGTGGTTGCATGGACCTACGGAGATCTCAAAACTTTTAACCCACAGGTCATGCAACATATAATTCCAATGAAACAAGCTTCAAAACCTTTTCAATAGAAACTTAGGAAAATTCATCCATCTTTATAACCAACGGTTAAAAAGGAATTAAATAAGATTTTAGCTACCAAAATCATTTTTCCTGTTAGACATACTCAATGGGTAGCTAACTTAGTTCTAGTTTAGAAGAAAAATGGTGACATTCGACTCTGTGTTGACTTCCAAAATCTCAATAAATCATCAAAAAAAGATAACTACCTGGTTCCTCCCATGGAACAAATTCTCCAGAAGGTCTCTGGTTTTGAGATGCTATCAGTTCTTGATGGTTTCTTAGGCTATAATCAAATCCTTGTATCACCTGATGATAAAATTAAAAAAGAATTTAGGAATTTATGGGGAACTTATGCTTATTGGAAAAGGCCTTTTGGTTTGGTCAATGCAAGAGCTACCTTCCAAAGAGAAATGGATATTTCTTTTATAGGATTGATCAATCATTCACTAGTTGTTTATCTTGATGATGTGATAGTTTTTTCTAAACATATATCTGATCATATTTTTCATCTAAGAAAAGTATTTGAACGCTGTAGAAAATATGGAGTTTCTCTTAACCCTAAAAAAACAATATTTGCTGTTACTCAAGGGATCTTATTAGGGTGTGTAGTTTCAAAACACGGAATCATGATTGATCCAAAACAAACTCAATCCATATCCAAAATTACTTATCCCACTAGTAAAAAGGGTATGCAATCTTTTTTGGGGAAAATCAATTTTGTGAGGAGATTTATTCCCAGTTTTTCAGAAATCATTCGTCCTTTACATAATATGATTAAAAAAGATGTTAGTTTCAACCGGGGAAACAATGAAAAAAATTCATTTAAATGAATCCTAGAAGCTATTTCTGAAGCTCCTAGTCTTTTTAGTTCGGATTTTAGTAATGATTTTATGTTATATACATTTGCTTCTGATATATCTTACGCTGCATTCTTGACTCAACGAAATCAACAAAATCAGGAAGTTCCTATATCCTTTATGAGTTTGAACTTTAAAGGAGCAGAATTAAACTACCATGAAGTCGATAAACAAGCATATGCTATTTTTAAAGCTTTTAAACATTTTTTTCCCTTATCTTTCAAAATACAGAAACAAAGTTATTGTTCCATTCCCTGCAGTAAGAAAATTACTAGAACAAAAGGATTTAGGAGAAAAAATAGCTCCATGGATGACATCTCTTCAAGAATACGATCTAGAAATTAAACCTTGAACAGTAATAAAAGGACAAGGTCTTGGTCAGCTTATTGCTGAAGCTGCTCACTTTCCAAATAATGAATATACAGTTTATGAATCTTTGTTTAAGAAAGAGATTTATTTCTTTCCTCCTCCATCAGATTCTTGGTATTCTGATTTAAGAACTTTTCTTGAAACATGAGTTGCTCCAGATCATTTAGAACCAATAAAAATAAGAGCTCTCAAATTAAATTCAACTACTTATCAGTTGATAAACAATATTCTTTTTAGAAAGAATTTCGATGGTGTATTATTACGTTTCCTCGGTAAAAATGAAACCGAAACAATTTTGGAAGAATTCCATTCTATTTCTATGGGTGGTCACTTTGGAGGAGAAACCACTTCCCATAAAATCCTCAGGGATGGTTACTATTGTCCTACACTATTTCGAGATTCCTATGCATTTGTTAGGAAATGTCAAGATTGTCAGATTGCTGCTGGTAGGGTTAAAAAGCATGCTTTTCCATTACAACCAGTTTTAGTAGAGACACCATTTCAACAATGGGCACTTGATATACTAGGTCCAATTAATCCACCCTATTCTCCACAACATAAATATATCATTACAACAACTGATTATTTCACTTGATGGGTAGAAGATGCACCTCTGCGTGTGGAAAATAAAAATCATGTTGTTCTATTTTTAGAATATTTTATTATCACACGATTTAGTATGCCTGCTTCACTTGTTTTCGATAATGCTTCTTATTTTTCATCCCGAATTAACTCAGTTTTCTTTACATCAAGGTATTAGATTTAGGTATTCTGCAAGTGATTACCCCCAAGGTAATGGTTTAGCAGAATCAACCAATAAAAACTTGTTTAAAATTATTAAGAAAACAATTTCCATGCATCATCATAATTGGAACACAGCTTTGCACAATACTCTTTGGGTTGATAGAGTGGCCCCTAAATCCTCGATTGAGAATTCAACTTTCTTTCTTATGTATGACACAAAAGCAATTTTACCACCTAATTTATTCTTGCCTTCTCTGCAATTATATCAATATGTACAAGATGAATATTGTCCAACTATGGAGAGAAGAATCGATACTCTGTTAAAATTGGAAGAATATCAAGAAAATGCTAAGCAACATTTTATAAAACATCAGCAAGTTGTTAAGTCTTGGTTTGATCAGGCATTAGTTTCTAAGATATATTTTCAAGTAGGAGATTCGGTGTTAAAATGGGATAAAGTGCATGAATATAAAGGTGAACACACAAAATTTCAACGTCTTTGGTTAGGTCCTTTCATCATTTCTGAAAAATTGGGACCAAGTACCTTTCGATTACAAACTTTAGAAGGCTAGTCTGAAACTTTTCCAGTAAATTGAATGATCCTTAAAAAGTATTTTCAGCAATTCTGTCAGAATCCTTGATATGCATATAATCTGTTTATATTGTAAATAATTTTCTTTTTATCCATGAAACATTTTCTGTATATAGTTATATTTTCTCACTATTTACTTTCACTAGTACATGTGGCTCAAAAGTTCCACAAAATATTGCCACGAATAAGTTAAAATGGCTATTTTCGTGGATAAATTGATAAATATTTTGAACATAAATTCTTATGGCCCCCGATCATCATCGCTATTGCGACGTAAATGACTTTTTGTCTCTATAACGACGGATGTTCGTCTCTATTGCGACGAAGACACACATTTGTCGCTCTAGCGATGAAACTCTAAACACTTGCAAATCAACGGCCGTCACAGTAACGATCATTGACTTTTTCTTATTGTTGAAATTTGACCATTGTGCATTTTTGCTGTAACCACCACGATCATTGATCTATAAATACATGTTCTTAAGACACATTTCATTAAATGTTTTGCTATAGTTGCAACATTTTTTCTTTTTATTGTTTGATCTGTGAGTGCAAGAGTCTGGTACTCGTTTAACACATCAAATTTTTGCGCGATCTTCTTTGGTTTCCAGGTTAGTATTTTTAAATTATTTGTCTCCTTTAATGTGTAGGGTCATACATAAAGTGAGCCAACTATTCATTTTCTCCTCAATACTATCACATCCAATACCAACATCACAAGAGATGGATGATTAGGAGGTATTAATTTGAATGTATCATGACAAATTTTATAATTTTGTTAGGGAATATGGGACACGAGAAAGAATGTGTTCGTCTTAGATTAATGGGTTTTTTAGGTAATTTCAAAATATTTGTAAATTTTAGTTTTAAATTGAGGTTTCTGGTTAGTGAACTAATATTTTTCAAATGAGTAAATATGATGTCATTGGGATTTGTCTCTTGATCATTGTTTGATTAAAAAAAGATGAAGATGAACTAATTAGGGAAACAAGATCATTTCTTTTGAAATGTTGTATTTGTTTAGTTTCTTATTTATAGAGGGGTAAACTAGCATGTGGTAATATCCTATGTGGAAATTGTTTAAGCATTGTGATCCCATTTTCTTGTGAGAAATCATGTTTCCTAACATGGGAGAACATAACTGTTGGGGGGGATTTAAACTTTATCACTAAATATAAAAATTATAGTGGTTGGTGGTGAGAATAGACTCCCATACTAACTTATTCCTTTATAATTTGGAAAGGAGGGGTATGGTTTGTGATATGTAACATGTTTAAGTAAATTCAACTTGGATTTACTAATTATATTTGTCACTTTTCATGTCACGTCCTTTAATTTTCTATCTCCTTTAATATATATATATATATATATATGTATATATATATATGTATATATATGTATATATATGTATATATGTGTATATATGT
>LPNX011100741.1:72840-90506 GCA_001517045.1 Pseudotsuga menziesii
TTACATATGGACTTAAATAAAATAAAATAAAAATAAACTACCATAGATCCATAAATTAGATCCCTCTGGGTACTTGATAAATCCAGGTTTAAAATGGATATATGCTAATTTACTAGATTTTTTCTTTAGAAAATAATCATTTGTATTTTTTTAATGCTCTTTTTTCAGGTTCATTTGTCTTTTTATTCTCTCTAATATATATTATCCGTTAATGATTATTCGAAATGCTAAAATATTTTCAAAGATATTCAACCTTCTTCAAAGATTCTAGCATTTTTATTTAATTTAATTTTTAATCACTTTTAAAATAATTTAAATTAACTAACTTTCTTTATAATTCACCATAATAATAATAATTTTTTTTTAATAATAAAATTTAGATATATTTGGTGTGGTTTAGAGTAGAATTTTGATATGTTTGATTATGGCTTATTGATTAGAATAAAGGAGTGTCATCCAATTAACATTGATGAGATCAATGTGTGTTCAACCTAAGACTACACCAACACCTATTTCTAAAACAAAAAAGAATATAGAGAAAAACATGTCGCCTAATTGATCAAATAATAAAAACCCAATAATAAAACTAAATGAAAAGTAACTAAAAGATCCATGTTAAACCGGAATTTACCAAACACTTAAGGGATCAAAATGTTTGAGGTGTAATTTTTTATGAACATTTAAAAATTTAAGATAAAATAACTTACACCTAAAGAAATTGGATCCCTCTCGGTGCTTTCTAAATCTAGGTTTAAGATGGATCTATGCTGGTATGTAAATAAAAGTTCCATATAGTGATATAGCTATATTCATTCATTGTGATGTGATTGTCACATTTATCAAGATTAGTCATTATGGCTATTTTAATAAACACGACACTTGTCATTGTTATATATTATTAGATTTTATTTCTAAATTTTTATAAATAAAAAAAATTATAATATATTGAAGTGTATATATAAATTTAATAAAAAAATTTATTTTATTTAAATAAAAGTTGTATATAGTGATATAGTTATATCCAATCATTGTGATGTGATTGGCACATCTATTAAGATTAGTCATTATTACTATTTTAATAAACAAGACACTTGGCATTGTTATATATTTTTATTTTTAAATATTTTTATATTTAACAATTTCATTTGCACACTAGAGGAAATTAGTCAAATCATTAAAATAAACCAACCATAAAATGAAAAAGTAGATTTAAAAAAATAAAAAAATATAATTTTATTTTTAAAATATTCATTTAATATATGAATTAATTAAAGTCAAAACTATTGTTTGACTAAACGATAGCTATATACCTGCCTTGGAAGGTATAATAATAGAACGCGACCGAAACATGGAATCAAACATGATATAGTACGTCATTTCCAATAAATAAAGCATAGATTGACATGATAGCCAATTTTTTAAAAATTGAGTTGAAGATGCATTATAAGTGAATGATAGATCCACAATTCAAAAAAACCTAAGGTCCATGGATCGATTTTAAATAATCCCCATATCGCCAATCAAATACCGACTCAACAAAACCATATTATGAGTTCAACTGCATTTAATACCTATGCTTATTTATCATATAGAGATTCAATAGAACTATTTAGAAATAACAAAAGTGATTTTTTAAAAGTATGATCAAGAATTTCACCATACTCGGTAGTGGTAGGAGCAAGGGACACACTCAAACAATAAATCCTGGTAACTAATGCCCATGTCTCCAATCAAATACCAACTCAACAAAACCATATTATGAGTTCAACTGCATTTAATACCTATGCTTATTTATCATATAGAGATTCAATAGAACTATTTAGAAGCAACAAAAGTGTTTTTTTAAAAAGTATGATCATGACTTTCACCATAATCAGCAGTGGTAGGAGCAAGGGACACACTCAAACAATAAATCCATTAATAAAACTAAATGAAAAGTAACTAAAAGATCCATGTTAAGCCCAGATTTACCAAACACTAAAGGGATCAAAATGTTTGAGGTGTAATTTTTTATGAACATTTAAAAATTTAAGATAAAAATAACTTACACCTAAAGAAATTGGATCCCTCTTAGTGCTTTCTAGATCCAGGTTTAAGTCATAATATAAGCCGCATTACAGTTATTTACCATCAAGAAATTAGCTATGTCGCACTATTGCACCAACTACTAAGTTTTTAAGAACAAGGTTGTGTCGCACGTTTGTTGTGGCGCACAGTTGCGCGTCTGTCAAGTAGTAAAAGACTCCAACCCTCCATCTTTTTCGAGCTCCTTGGCTGCATGCCAAGGGACTATAATCCCTCTCCAACTATGAAAACATGGTTCTGGCAGTTATACATTAAGATATCTCAGGTGAGGCTACGCCTACCTCGCAGGTGTTTCCGACTGGGCTTGCTCTGTAGGGCCGATCAATTTGGGTGTTTTGTTGGTTTTGTGTTGTTGTTGAACCTGGGTCACATAAGTGAGGAAAAGTAGGCCAACATGTGCTGATACTTTTGTGCATAGATGTTGAATGGAATGGTATAGTGGATGCAGGGTTGCTCGGTCTTTTCTCCTATATGGAGAAGCAATAACATAGAAATTCAAATTTTCCTTATTTTAACAGTCAAACCATACTTAAAATTAGAAAACTAGAAAATTTTTAATTGGAGTTCCTAAATGACATCATATGGTATCATAATACCCCACTTAACACTTAAAATCTTATAGTTGGTGGACATGGATGCCAACATGTCTTTATTTTCATGCATGGTGGACTTACTTATTGCGTTAGATTATTGGGAAGAAAAAAATTATCATTTGCAAAGGAAGTAACAACTTGGAGGCATAGTGGTATTGGAGAGGTATATTTGGAGGCACAGTAACACTCTTGCACTTGTTAAACTTGCTCTTACTACTGACCATTGATATCTTTGGCCTTCTCCAGATCTACTTGATCTCTCTTAACCCCCTGGCTACTTCAGCCCTAGGTCACTACCCTTGGTCCCATGTATCCTTGTTTTAGGTTCTCAGTCACTTTCCTTTTCATCTCATGGCTCCTAACCAATCGTCATTGCACCAATTTCTCTCTTATTTCTTTAAGCACCTATGTGGCTTATGAAGGTTCAGTATATTCTCTCAAGGTTTAACTCATGTATTTTCAGTTCTTTTGAAAGTATCTTGGATTATGAAGCTTTAGTATATCCTCTGCATTTTTCATTAAATGTGGGATCTCTAGGTTGTACTGAGCCTCTAGGTGGCATGTATTCCAACGGATTCATTTTTCCTGCAAATTGTTATGTTGGTTGTGCCTATGTGTATTTCTCAGGTGGAGTAGGAGTATGCTCTGTATTTTTATGTTGAGAACATGGCCCAAGAGAATATTGATCCTATTGCTATTGAGGTGGTAAATATATTTTATGATATCTCACTATTAGCTACCAATATTTACCCACTACTATGCTATTACCCTTTAGGTTCTGCAACACTAGCTCTACCTTAGAATGTCTCTCATAAGTGAGTGGTTCCATTTCCTTAAAAATATTTTTCATTCTTGTCCAAATATGGAAGGAGGGCCTTAGTCTCCATTGATTATTCCTTCTATTTTCTCCATAGGTTCTTCATTCCTTTTTCGTTTAACTTATTCATGTATTCCTCTTTGGAGTAGATATATGAGTTTCCATTGCATAGAAAGGGAAATCCTAGATTTATAACTCCATTAAACATAGTTTTTAATGCTTTGATGTCATCGACCATAACATTTGTGTTGTTTTGCATCACCTTGTCAATGCCCCCCTGTCAATCAACACTCTTATTCTAAATGTATTTCTCTCTGTTATATGATGGATTCCTTTGTCAATGTTTTTTCGAGTTTTCCCCTTCCTTTTCCCTCCATTTCACCTTAAAAAAATAGGTTAAACGGTTCACAAAAGAAAACTGGTAAATTAACCCTAGTTAGTTTTCTTTCCTTTGTTAATTTGTTGTTATTTCCTATTTGTTTTTTAACCCTAATTGAATTAATTTAATTAATATACAACCCTAGATAGCCTAATCAACTTTAAAACCTTAATTAATATAGTGGCATTCTCTACTTGGGGGTGGATTTGTAAAGTGCGGCCTTATGGCTGGGTGGAAAACCTCTAGAGGCGAATAATTCTACAAATTTGATCCCAAATTAAGTATTTGGTCCTTTTTTGTTTATGCGGATGCACCCTTATTTCCCTATTCCTCTTAATTTCCATAAGACATCATCCAAGCTATTTTTGGCGTACATCATGTTACTACCTATATTGCATGGGAGTCCACTAAGGAGTTCTGAAGCTTTCTATGAATAAAGAAACATGTAGCAGAATTATAGGCATTAATTTCTCAAAGCTCTGCAACCCAATCTGTGTGAAATAGAAACAACAATTATGATCCCTCAAATCTGGGAAAACCTGGGTGTGATATCAACCTTAATTCTCCATGATTGTGTATCTAATAAGAAATGAAGAGCATCATTTTTAAATATGGGTTAATTTCAATAGTAATAGGCCTAATTCATAATTATGGGTTGAATTTGAGGATTAATTTCCAATTCTGAGCACCCATGCAGTAGTGTGTGAAATTTTTGGGCACATTGGGAGAATTTCTGAGCAGCAACAAACATTAGATCACCTTGAATCAACAATAAAATAGAGGCATATCCCAATCTAGGAAACTAAGGAATCCTATGTTAACTTCTTGTACATGTAAGAGCATCCATAAATCCACAGATCAAAATGAGCATGTGTTTAAATATGCATTGCTTATCCTTAAACCTCTTTCACAAAACAAAGAATTTCCTTCAGCCAAGACTGTAATTACTTATTGTAGTCTTCTAGTTAACAAAACATTCCATTTATAAAATGTCCAAACTTTCAAAACAATTTTACTAGAAAAAGACAATAGAGTTTCCAAATATTAAGATCTCCAACTTTGATTACTGATTTCAAAATGGTTTAGGAAATTTGAATTCTTCGAAGATATGGGAGAAAGAGATATTATGAAATCAAGATTTGGCCTATAGAAATATGTTCATAATAGAAAATAAATCTAAATTGGTAATTTGAGAAGTTATATATATATAAACATTCTCTGAAGTTTTATGTTTTGGCAGCCCAAAAGGTGATTTTGTGAGGGACAATTCATACCTTGGAGCATAGTGTTTAGTCCTTTTGTGCCATCCAATGGAGATGCTACCATTATGAGACATTCTGAATCTATCCCATATAACAAAAAACCAAGTGTTCAAACTTAATTTATTGACTGCTGAGCATGATAATGAAATTTCTTATAGGCTGGGAATGGTTCAAACTTTAAATTGTCTTCAATTGTCTTCAAGGGTTTGATATATACAAATGCTTTCAAAAGTCTTCACCAAGATCAGATTTTGACCTTGCAGTTTCATCAAGCAGACTTGTTTTCCATCCACTTCACTTTCGGTGTGAAGGATCATGTCATTTAATCAATAAGCTATGAATTTTAATGCTTATGTTGCTTCCAAAACCATAACTTATTGTGTGATGCAATGACCCAAGTTTGCTAAACCTTGAACAACCATTTGATTTCATGTCAATTATCCTTTGGATACTTGAAAATAAATGTATATGTAGGCTATTTTGAATCTTCAAACATCACAAACTTCAGTGTTTGATGACCACTTCATAGATCTGCACCTGCATCCATATGCTTAGCAGTACTTGGATGCCTTCAAGGTGCTATCATGTCCATCTACAATCAGCTATCATATCAATAATATGTCACAACCATGTTAGTGAGAAGTCCATAGTCTGGTCACTTTGATCATTGTCTAGTTAATTTGTCAAAACAAATCACTCCCTTTTACGTGTCATTGCAATTTTCTGTCAAATTAATGTGAAGAAGGTCACTTCCTTGTGGTATTTACTTGTTAACTCCTCAGGCTATCATGTCATGATAGTTCAACTATATTCAATGCTTTGGTAGCCTTAGAATGTATTAAGGAAAAACCCAAATCAGTCTAAGATTATATTCATGCCAAAATAACTTCTTAAGAGGCCAGGTTCCCAAGATTGTCATTGTTAATGTACGAATTCATTAGGCTGTTGAAATTTTGAGCTTGATCTGGACTACTATATCTTTTAGCAGGATTGAGTCTGCCTTTGAAAAACCAAAATTTGAGAGGATTTTAATGTTGGATCTGCACCTTTTCTTATCACAAAATTTACTACAATTTTTTCCACAACTTAACAAGGGTAATGATGGCATATCATCGTATCATGAATGTATTGATCACGTTGCTATAGCTATTTAATTTTTAAGCATACAACCTTGCTACACTTATTTCATATGTAAATATTTTTCCATGATTTGTCCTCAAGATGTCTTCAAACAATATTCAAATTTGCCACCAAAATTCTTTGTCCAGAATACTTCAAATCTGCTATTGGGTATACTATGTGTATGCACAATAGTATGCAGTACTTAACTTGTCTCATAGATGGTCCCTTATCAATTAGTCTTCAAGTTTATCCATATGTTCATCCAGACATGCTCTCAAGTCTTCATGTGATTTCTAGGAGTTGTCTTCATACAATGATTAAAATATTGACAACCAGATCTATATAAGTCATATAATCAACAAGTTTTTTTGAGGTCATTCTTGATAATTATATCCAAATCTAGAAGAATTCATTTTAAGAATGATGTAGTTATCATAAGGGTAAACATGCATCAAGGACATCCCTTCAACCATCATCATATCACATGAGCTTTTTTTTCTTCCCCTGTCACCATGCCAGCTGTGATCATGGTTAAGTGTATCCTTAAACAACTTCAACATACTGTGCACCTATAACCCAACATAATGTGAAGCCACAAATAAAGGAGATCTCCTACTTTGTTCAGTCACTTTCTAAGCATTTTATCCATATTAGTGGCTTTGACCACAGATGCAAAAATCATATCACTAGATTGTTTGAAGCATTCCAGTTTATGAAGTTGGCTAAACAAGGACCAATCCAATACATGCTCCACATCTCTATAATATTTCAGAATGGTAGGCCTAGGCACCATGGGATCAAGTACTAAATATTGTAATGTGTCATTGACACTATCTGCAACTCTCAACAATATTTTGTTAGCAGGAATAACATGCATCCTGTATTCATTTACATAAACACATCAACACACTGAACACAATAGTTTTTCACTGGGGAAATATTTCAATCCCCTTGTGAGGATATCCCAAGCCCCTTGCAGGCATTATTGAATCCCCTTGCGGGCGTTATTGTAAACATTGTGCTGGGATATTGTAAATATTGTGCGAGCATATTGTAGACACTGTGTGGGATATTGTAAACACTGTGATATTTGAAGATGATATGATGCTTATTGTATTTTTGCAGGGGGTACTCACAACATGCCTGCAACTTCTGGTTAGGTAAATGTGATTGTCATATTAACACTATTTTTTTTCTTTATTAATCACATTTATTAGACATGGTTCAATTTTTACTTTTCAATATGAAATTGTGTTGCTTCTTGTATTGTTGTAGGATGACCATGGGAAATCCCCAATGGTGTCCCATGAAGTAAATGTTAGCCTAATAGTAACTAAACATGATTAAAGTATTTTTTTTATTAAATGCATTTTATTTTTTTCACGTGATTTTTTGTAATGATAAAAATAAATTAACTACTTTTATTGATTGATGTTTGTAGAACACACCACATCATGATGATGAGGTGGTTGCTGAGGAAGATATGTTTTATTCAACTAACCCAATGGGAACTGTGAAGAAGGCTTTGAATAAGTCCGATCAAGAACTTCTTGCATTGATAAAGATCAGACCCATGACTGAAGAAATCAAAGCAAGAATTTCTGACTTGAGGCAAACAATAGTACAGTATTGGGTAAGTGGCATCTCTAAAATATTATATGAACTATGAGACATATATTCATTTATGTTATTTTAGTTCTCTATTTTTGATATGATCTAATTAATTAAATTTTTCTTTTTTGTAGAAATAATTGGAGACAACACCTGTGCATCAAGTATAGTATGTAGATGTCGGTATTGGTAATAGAGATGGTTCAACACGTCGTCTATATACCGTACCAACGCGGATAATTGACTCTCTTGACCAACAATTCCCTTTAGATGCTATGACCTCACGAAATTTTGGAGATCAGCATGGCCCTTCACCCAATACTACTTCACAGGATGTTAGAGAGGAGAGTAGCATCGAATGTGAAAGTTTCTATCTTGGATTAGTAAGTGTGGTTAGAAAGGGATCATTTCCCATTACATTATTGGAGAAAAAAGACTGTGTTCCAATCAAGATACCAAATATTGCAGGTATTATTTAATTAATTCAGTTTTTTTCCTATGTAATTCAAAGCCACATACCTGAAATTATTTTTAATTAATGATCATATTGTTATTGCAGGAAATAATGTTTTTTATAAGATCCTGCATGGGAAGGCTTTGGATATTTTTGGGCCCAGTACCATTCATACACGGTGGAATGACCAAAATGATAGATTGAAAGATGATTTTATGAACCACATGGTTAACTTGTTTGGTGATACCTTCAACAACAAAGGTGTCACCGCAACATCTGGCTTAAATTTGAAATATGTCAAGGCAGATTATAGGGACAATTTGTAAATCAACACTAAGTATGAGCTTCCTCCAGTGGTTCCAGATAAGGAGTGGAAGGCACTCATGGATGATGCAAAGGAGAAGGAATTGAGAAAGCAAGGAAAGTCTCGACCAATCAGCTCAAGAAGGTATGTCACATATTGTTAGCTGGAATATTTCACCTTCTACAGATAGTAAGGTGTTCCACTAGTCTGAATGGTTCAGATCCAGAACAAATGAAGGACAGAGATTGAAGACCCTCCCTGGACGCCGTAGCTACCTAGAATGTGATGCTTCAATAGTAACCCTGTGTACCTGCAATCAGCTTAAACACGCAAACACATCAAAGCTACCAGAATATAATCTATTGATCCATGTTAGTGACTAAGGAATCTAACAAGATACATGTGAAATCAAACAATAACAATAATGCGGGACGGAAATAAACTTGCATTAAGATAAAAATGGAGAAGTTTACAACCAAGCCTTAGTGTTGACATGCATCTCCATGAAACCAAGCACTCACATCCCCATAAGCTCTGACTCTAGCTCTCTATGCTCTCCAATGGATTGGGCCAAGTGATCAATCCAACAACATAACAATACCTTAAGAGTTCTCCCCTCAACCATGGATATGAGCTTGTATTTATAAGGCTCAATGGATAGGGATGGTTGAGAGATTAGTGGATGAGGTGGCATCTAATATCCTAGGATGATAGATCTAGATCTCAACTGACCCACAATGATAGGGATAAGGGAGGACACGAGGCTCATCATCTAGAAGCCTCCAGAAACTTCTCTTTTTCCATTTTTACCCAGGGTACCACGTTTCTCCTTCAATGACAGAGTGGTTCTGGTAAGAAACGCTTATGGACTAAGGGCCATAAGTGGTGGCACCACTTGTGGAAAAAAAGGGATAGGCGGTGCGAACAAGGTACCGCTCCTGGACAACAGGGAAAGCATGGTGCTGAGCATTTTTTGTGAAATATTGACAAATGGTATGAATTTCCACTCCAAGTTCTGGGATTTAGGGAAAGTAGGTATCATCAAAGGTCTTATCACATGATAGTGACAGGATTTTGGTATAGCAAGATTCCCCCCAAAGCATGAGTCTTAGAGGGATACGATAAACGAGAGATTTGAGAGAACAAGTCGTCGCTACGAGGTGAAAATGTCAGCTCGATTGGAGCATGTTGTCAAGTAAGCATCTGTAGTACATCAGTATGTTGACTCATAGACACAAGTAACCTAACTCATGGCTGTAGACCAATACAAGGCAGATCCATGGGAGGAATAAACAAGCATGGCTACTAGAATACAACATAGATCCATGTGATAGAGGACTCAAACTTGGACATAGCTACCAGACATACAATGTAGATCTATGTCATACAAACACAAATTTGAGCATAGCCACGACCATACAAATGTGGATCCATGCTATATATACAAAACTCCATCGCAACCTGAGGAAAAGCAATGAGAGATTTAAACAAATACCCAGGGTCTTCGTCTCGTCTTCCACAAAGTACGATTCTATCCATGTGATTACAATGATCTGAAGTTGAACATGGTAGAAACCACTTGATTACCGACCAATGATGTGAACCATTAACAAGTGCAAGGGAGATCACCATTAATGTCAATGATTCGAAAGGTACAATACAATATATTGAGTGTGAATAGATGTCCTAATGTCGAACACTCAGTCGATTCTATCAATCAAAGGCCAATGATGTGAACCTATGTCGAGAGCGAGAGAATCTGTCATTAAGGCATACAAATATCAAGGTACTAAATATTGTTTCTAAGACTATTTTCTGGATGATGAGCCGATGTCGACAGGAAAAGTCTTGTTGAAGGAGGGCCATGATGAGTCCCACATCGACGACATGAAACTCGAAACATAGTTTTGGAATGATGTGAATGTAGTAACCATAAGACTGACTCAAAGATACTGACACAAATACTGTGTAGACTGTAGAGGTAAAAATTCTTCAAATCCCCTTTGAACATCGAGCGACATGACAAAAAGACTTGGCAGCATGACTGGATGGGACATACACACAATGAGACAGTGGACAATGCATTCTTTTGAAAGAATCAAAGGAGTGACATGACTCATGAAAGTGGATCATCATGGAGATCAGCTGAATACCCATTTGACTGACATGATGTGTAGACAAGTGCCATGTTTAAAGGTAATGACAAACAACTGCCATTATTTGCAAAATGATTCCCTTCCCATTTCCCCCATCATGATCGATGAGTGCCTTTTTTTGGTTTTATGAGTTCAAAGAGGGTAACTAACACTCGATATAGCTTGTCGAAAGACAAGTCTAGACTCATATGTTTTATGAACCTGAGAGAGGAGGGGTTCATTCCCAAAACAGGTCTCTCAATGTTTAATTTAACGACTCCACTGAAAGAAAACTCGGTATCGTTCATGTTTAGAGTCTGAACGAATACAGAAGAAGACTCCAAAGGGGTCCTTTTTCGTATGATTTAGTCTCTAAGGCCCGAAAAAGTGTAAAATCATACCTTAAAGAACTCTTCCAGTTGTGATTGGCTGGAGTGTTCCTTTTTCGTAAATAGTCCTATGTGAACCGAAAAAGAGATAACCTACCGTTGGATGGAAGACTCTTAAAATAATTTAACGAGCGTGAAGAAGACAAGATCGCTCGACGATATTTTCGTATTTAGGGAGCCTGAAAAGAGCTTAAAGAGAATGCATGAGGTTTCTTTACACAATGTCATATTTCATGAGCCTGGAAAGAATTGGAAACGAACTTGATGATCTTTTTGCGTTTAAGGAGATTGAAAAAGAGGTGAAAAGAAGATTCCATGACGCTTCTTTACACAATGCCAATTTTTTACGAGCCTAGAAAGAAACTGAAATGGACTCGGACCTTTGATACTAAGTTTAAAGAGCATGATCAAAGAGTTGTAATGAATGCTCTTCGACCTTTTCCATTTTATGAAAGTGCGAAAAATCCATAAACAAACCTCCAAATCTTATTACTATAGTTCTCTTATCCTGGAATTGACTCAGAAATAAGTGTTAAATGCATTTATAACTAGCTTTAAGGGATTACAACATATAAACTTTGACTAAAATATGATTTTATATCAAAACTATAGTATGTCAAACCCAAAAATGGCTAAATAAGTCATGTAAATAGTAAAAAATCAAATCATTTCACTATTTACCCATAGCGGAGAGCACTTGGAGCACTTTCTTAGCCAAATCTTCTGCAGCTGATACCGGGAGTTTCCACTGTCTATTTTGAGCATCGTCAGTTGCAGGTAACAACTAACACCCTATTATTTCATTTCATAGTGTTTATTTTGAGTTTTGGTGGGGTTTTGGGCTCATATGGCAAGCCCTAAAACCTTAAAAGAGGGCACCGCGGCCACCCCTTGCGGGAAACGTGGTACCACCTAAGAACCGTGCCTATAACATAGTTGACAGGCGCTGCCACCACCTATCTCCAATGGTGCACAGGAAGTGCCGGCCGTGGAGATTTTAAACTCATAGCATGAGCAATAATAAGTAATTCTTTTGATTTTTAATGATTAGGAATGATTCTAATGCATACTATGATTGTTTTTGACAGGTCTTGGTTGCTCAAAACATGGTGATATGGAAAGAAAGAACACATGACAATGCCTTTGTGGAGAGAAATGTAGGTTGTATTTCCGCATTACGGGACTGTGGGCTCCTAAAGTTCTTTTGAACCCCAAGCATGGTGTCACATGAGTAGTTACTGGAACACATACTGCGGATGTGGAATCTAAAGCAGTAGTATTTCGAGGTGGGGGCCCATATTCTTACAGTGGAAGCAAAGGATATCTACTTCTTGACTGGTCTCTTGAGACGGGGTGCCCCCATCTCATAGACAGGTTCCCGTGGAGGAGATATTACCACTCGAGAGCTTATAGATTGTCACTGTGCTCCAGGGACGAGCACATCGGTGTTATAGCTGATTTTACCACACCAGTTGAATCACAATTGTATGGCCTTCCCCTGTCCCTCTGTAGACTCCTTAGACCACTTGGACCATTTTTTGTCCTTTGATGTTTCCTAGACCATCCCTAAAAACATGTGAAATTTGCTATACACGACTTTTAAACCCCGTATCACGTATATATGTGGGTTTGACCTCTAAAACCATGTACATCGGGATGTGTACAAAAATACAAATCCTTTTGGATTTTTCCTTGACATGGATCCGACTCACTTGTCTCTTGGCCTTCCTTCTTCCTTGAGATCGCTCGGATTCGACCTTTCATTACCCCATTGAAAATCTATATAAGGAACACTTTGGATACATTGAAGGCATAAGAGAATTGAGAGCAAAGAAACTATAGTCCATTGTTGCCGGAACTTGTGCTTGAGTCTGCATCCCTTTGTCCCTTGGAGCACTTTGGTGTTCTTCCCAAGCCTTCCTTTTGCTTGTGATCTTGCTATTGAGAGATGGAGGATTGAGGTGTTGGAGGCCCAAGTGGGGGATTCAGTTTCTCCGATTCACAGACATGCCGACATAGATTGTATTCATTGTAATATCTGATTTTATATTAATAGAAATATCTTTACCTGTCCAATAATGTATGTTTCAATGAATATTTTATCCATGGATGATTTCAAATGCTTATACGTTGTTGATTATATATGCTAGAGTAGAGCTAACACCAATATATATAGTATGCTTGTCTTGTTTACTTATTGTTGAGGAAGTGATTCATCAATTCAAGCTGAAGTTGGAAAGCTCAACGAGGATCTACTTCAACCGTCCGGAATAAGGTACGAGGTTTGATCCTTTAGTGTTAGATATTTGATTTCTCTTGCATATTGGAAAGGATTGATTTCTGGAGTCAAGCTGTCTGTTGTGGTACCCCAAGCCATAGGAATTTCTCTCCATAATAGAATTAGCGACTCCGTTGGGGAGTTCCTAGTAGTTGTCATTTGGGGGTTTCTATCAGCATTCAATGACTTTGAATTGCTCTTTTTTCTCTGTTTCTGTGTCGGGTCTGGGGGCATGTTAGCCTGGTAGTGTCTGATTGGTGTGAAGTTGGTCTCAGCTTATCTATTTGCCTTTATGTTTATGCACTTTTCTTCCTTTACATGAGTTTTTAACTCACAGTCGCGTATATACACGGGTTTCACTTCTATATCCACGTACACACGCGGGTTTACTTCGAACAATTGCGTATTCCCTTAGTTTTTCCTTCCAGAGGAAGATTGATTGTTGCAGGGTGAATTTTGATGATTGCTAAGTCTCCTTTGATACTGCTAGAGTCTGTATACACCTCTGTTTCTGACCAGAGACATTTTTTTTAGGGTAAAATTTCTTTTTTGAAGAATGTTCTTGTCATTGCATTTTCGATTTTTTGTTTTGGGATTAGTGCATTAGATTTCTTTTACCTTAGTACTTTTCTTGAGTGCTTCTTGATTGTGCTTGCAGAGTCTGGGGGTTGTAGAATCATTCTTTTGCTTTAGTATCTCATTTTTATTTCAAAAAATCCAAAAATATTTGATTATCATTATGCATTACATCTTGCATTTTGCATAGTACTTGCACTAGTTTTGCTTTGAAGTATTAGTCAGGATTTCATATAGGAAAGCTTGCATTTATCATTTGAAAAAAATTGTGCATTTCATGTAGTAGCATACCTTGTTTTTCATGGACACAATGCATTTTCATTGATTGTTAGGTGTGCATTTTGCTTCATGTTGTGTCATAACACTGTAGAAGGAGCAAGTCGACATAAGTTGACTTGAACGAAGACCGAATTAGTCGATCAGCCGACTAAGTCGAGAGACCGACTACGTCGGTCGGCCGAGTAAAACACAGTAGTTAGTCTGTTAACTAATAGTCGTGTCGGTTCGGTGAACCGACAGGTAGTTATGATTGTAACTGTTTGTAACCTGTATATTAGGCTGTTGAGCCACACAAGAACACAGTTTAGTTCTTGGCTTTGTATGATCTATTGAGAATAATATAATCTGTTCATGTTATCAGTTCTTGTCTCTTGCATCTGTGTATATTTTTGTATGTATTATTGGTAACCTTATGTGATCTGTGAGGCTACAACATTGGTTCCGTTGCCGGTAGTACATAACTGGAATATATGCTCACATATGATACCAGAGCAGGAGATCAAGGACTGGTGGGAGCGAAAAATTGCTAACTACCTACAAAATTACGCGAGAAGGAACAGATTGACAGTCGCAGAAGCAAAAGCCCGATTTTTCACTGAAACTCACGAAAAATTTGTCGAATCCGTGCCCCACCTACTGAAGCAGTTTTTGGATGAGAAAGCCGGACAAGAATAAAGAAGCACAGTTACTCCAGAAACTGATCCGAGGAGGACGTACAAATCTCTCAGAGTGGTTCGAAAAGATAGCCGATGACTTCTGC
Organism: Pseudotsuga menziesii; assembly: GCA_001517045.1. Taxonomy (NCBI): domain Eukaryota; kingdom Viridiplantae; phylum Streptophyta; class Pinopsida; order Pinales; family Pinaceae; genus Pseudotsuga; species Pseudotsuga menziesii. The sequence goes on from LPNX011100741.1 coordinate 87,885, forward strand.
GAGGAACAAGCAGTCGAAGACAGGACTTCTGTGGAAACCGTCCGACAGAAATTTTTCACAGAATTTACTGATCAATTCTTGTGTTCCTTGCCAGCTTTACTGTTCAAGTTTTTAATAGAGAAAGGAGCAGGGCACATTGTTGAACCTCGACCTCTATTACTAGACCCACCCTCAAACACTAACTGGGCGAAGAAGCAGAAGCAGTGGGAAAAATTCATTGCTGAAAGGGAGTGGGAATACTTCCTGAGTAAGTAGACACTATCCGGGCTTTCTAAAAAGCGTCGGGTAGGCCATGGGGGGGTAGCTGGTCGTGTGTTGGACCTAGAGCATAGTGGATCCTAGTCGACCAGAGTCGTCGTCGCCAGAAATGCATAATCGACCGAAGAGGAACTGAAGGCATAGTATTGTACTACAGTATGTCGGACATTAAGAGAATCGAAAGGTATGAAAGACAGAAGAAGAGGGAAGCCAGACGAGCAAGGGCCGCAGAGCTGCAGCAAAACCCTAGGGAGACCGACCATGATGAAGTACCGCCAGAGTCGGGTCATGACCGACGCAGAGAAGGCGAAGAAGAAGAAGCGGCGTCCCCTGAAGATGATGAAATATGGATAGAGCAGCCAGAAGCTCTCCAACTAATTGTTCCCGACGAAGGAGTGACCCTTTCCACAGTAAGTCCGCGTACCAGAATACAAACTATTATTGAAGATGACCTTCGACTAAGAGCTGGCGACATCACACTCTGGAGCCGACTAGGCGATGAACCATACCCGGGTCGACATCTTGTAATACGTCGACCGATCGAAGGAAATTGGGTGACCTTTCAAACGGCACCCTCCTTTCGTAGTATCCACTTGCTCCTGCCGACACATGAAGGAGCACCCCCCCTGCCACATACATCTTCCGAAGATACACAAGAGTCAGACCTGAGCATGCCAAGTGACAGTGGGTCATTACGAAGACAAATTATCACCAATCCACTATTTGACGAAAACGAGTCGACACCCGAAGGAAGCATAAGTTCCGTCGACCAAAACCCCATCGTCACCCCGACAGATTCGTCTGACTCAACAACCCCACCCCTTACAACACCACCTCCCCCACCCCCTCCTCCGCCTCCTCCTCCGACATCATCAGAGAGTAGTGACAGTGACTCCGACATGGGTCACGGATCTGCTCAGATTCCCCTTTATGAGGGTGACGAAGACCCCAGACGACACTGGTTTGTCTGCGAGTCGATATGGGAGGCTAATAAAGTAACAGAAGAAGACCGACAGATAGCCCAGTTCGCAGGAGCCCTTCGGAAAAGAGCTCTCACATGGTATATGACATTTACTGAAAGGAAACCTAGAGCAACAAAATCAGAGATAAAGACGCAATTCCTATCCTTCTTCAAGACTCCAGACGCTAAACACCTGGAAGCCAAGAAGCTGAAGACGACCCAACAGAAGCCAGGAGAAACAGTCCGCGATTATGATAAACGATGGAAGGATCTGTTGAGTCAGTTGGACTATGTCATTGATGAACAATTACTCATTCAATGGTTCCTTGCAGGACTTTCACAGAAAGTTCACCGACACATCAGTCTGGAGACCTTCAAATCGTACGAGGATGCGTTGACAAAATCTTTGCAGGTCGAGATGGATGAAGACATACCTGCCTGCCCGACCGACCACCGCTTGGAAGAACAGCTGGAGAATATGCAGAAGTCCTTGAAGGAACTCACACTTAAGAACCAAGACATCTGGTGTACTAGCTGTTCAACAGCCGGACATACAAAGGATAACTGTCGACAGCAATTCAGTCGACAAGATGTCCGTTTTGTACAGACCAAAACGTTTTGTGACATCTGCCAGGAACGAGGAGACCATTCCACCGCCGACTGTCCTTACAATATGAAGAATGGCAAAGCCTCCTGGTGTGCTATATGTGAAACTGCAAATCACAACACGGCCGACTTCCATCTCAACCTCAAAAATAGACAAAACTACCAGGCCGTCTACCAGACTAATGCCGTAGCACAAAACACAGAGCAGAACAATAATAATAACCAGAATGGGCAACGAAATGATGGCCGACGCTACGACCGTCGAAATGACAATCGACGACCAGGGTTTGGAAGAACAGGTCGGTTCGTTGGAAGTCGAGAAATACGAAGTCGTCGACCTACTCAATGCTTTATTTGTTACAAAGAAGGGCACAGATGCACCGACTGTCCGTACAAGGACAGGACTGATCTGAAATTTTGTGCACATTGTGGGGTAGGCGATCACTCCTTGGAGGATTGCCCTACAATGTTGGAAAAAATTAGTAATAAAAAGAATGTTAATGTCTTGTCTTGTGTCCAGAAGAATGATGTCATAACTACTAAGAATTTGCACATCGTCACTCGACAAGGCACTAAAACCGGGCCTGACAATCCTCAGATTAGTAAGATCACACACACAAACACATACCCTGACCCTTTCCAGGAACAACACACATATCAGGAAGCCACAAACCTATTTTCAAAACTTGCACAGCATGAAGACACTAGTCACAGTCGACACGACTCGACCCAGCATCTAACCCATCTCATTCAAACAGATAAATCTGTCGGTCGGTTCATTGATTTATTGCATCAAA
>LPNX011100762.1:3594-143552 GCA_001517045.1 Pseudotsuga menziesii
TACAATACAACTTGCTATGTCGAGAATTAAAATTGTTATAGTAACAAACACATTTGTATTTTTTTTTTCCTTGGAAAAAAAAAGCATAATTTTATTTCATCTTTCGAGTAACGAAATTACATTTTTCAGATACACATCACTGTGTATTCATATAAGTACCATGTCAGGGTCAGAATTTATACATATACAACAGATATCAGGATGAAAGAGCAATCCTGAGCAGACTCAAGAGTCTCAAGTATCAAGTACTATCAAAACAACAAATAAGTACCAATCAAATAAAAATCATATAGTTCCGAACATGAAGGTCCAAAAATCAGAGTCATAGTGTGACAATGGTCAAAATACTGTAATAGAAACATAGGGAGTCATATGAGAAAAAACAGTGCCAAAAATAGTCAAATGTATTATGTCATTAAATAGTTTTTAAATGGGTTATTCTAAAATTGTGCCAACCTTCTACTAGTATAGGAAGTCAACACCAACAATGTAATAGTTACCATATCAAATTATAATTCAATTGCTTAATCATAGTAACATATACAATATTAATGTCATTACATAAACTTAATCAACTTACCATTTAATACAAACTATAGATAATATTAATAGAAATTATGTAAGGAATCAAAGTCTAAGACTTTCATCATTTTGATTTGTCACAGAGGATTAGAAATGTGTAATCTATTTTTTTAACATAATCCCTCTCCCCTCATGTTGTAAAGGGTGCTAGCTCAATGGAAGAGCGCCTGCATTACATGCAGGAAGATGGTGGTTCGATTCCTCCGTGCCCTAACATAAATTAATAGATGATATAAAATCTTAATGATAATTTAAATATCGTAAGATATCTATATTTTCAATATAAATATGCTCTTTTCAATCAAACACATTGTTCAAATACTACATAAATAAATAATGAACACTTGCAATAATTAGTTCAGTTGGTTTCCCCCCTTTCCTTTTAGATATGAAAAAAATCAAAGTGTACTCCACTAATGCTATTCTAGTTCATAATTGATTTTGATTTTTAAAATAATTAATATTAATAAATAAGGGAGGCTTTACTAACATGAATATCATTAAATAAATTTATAGGTAAGAAATTTCTCATGTTAATCTATTATTCATAAAGTAAACATTCATCAACTTAGTTTTTAATATACTACCACTACCAACAACAACGACAGTAAATTATGTTGCTATTTTAATTCTTAATTTACTCTAATCCAAGGGTAAAACTTAGACTTTAAAGTCATAAAATATTTTCTCGTTTTGATTATAAGTGGTGCCAACTTCCAAAAATAAAACAACATACTCAACAAAGACACAAATAATTACTATGACAATGTTTATAATTGTTGTAGTAACAAATACAATGTTGGTATTATGTAATAAAATAATTTAATCAATTTAACATCCAATACAAACTATAAATAATATTAATATAAATTATGTAAGGATTCAAAGGCTATGACTTTCCTCATTTTGAAAGAACTTAATCTAGTAGAAGTTCTAAATTCTAGATCTACCCTATCTAGTTCTAATTGAGACGTAATATTTCCTTTTGAATGGTTGAATACTAAAGTTTTACTTGAAATAAATAAAAAATATTAATTGAGAAAATAGTTCATTGGATTAATTCTTCCAAATTTAATGGGATAGTTTTTTGAGTTGATTTTTCTATATTTAATGGAATATGTATTTAGAGATTTACAAAAAAACTCAATGTGGATGAAGTCCTTGTAATAGAATATTTCCAAATTTAATGAAATATGTGTTTATTACTTGGTGAACACAGAAAAGTGGTAGATGGTGGATCTGCCTTTGATACGACCTGAAGTTAGACGGAGAGTGATAGATTCTCAAACGTGAGTTGCAGAGATCCACCCGACCTTTTGGTTTACAACTTGTCTAGATACACTATTGTAATGCTCTTTTCGTGGGCTAAATGCCCATAAATTTTCCTATTACTTCATGGTATTGCATTTATTTAATATAAGCTCCTAGGTTAGAAGAGGTGACTCATACATGTGGATTAAATTCAATTTAGGGATACAATCTTTGCAAGTCTTGTCATCTTAATTTTTAAGGTATTACTATTAAAAATTCATATTTAAAAAGTAATTTTTGTTATGGTTGAAAAAATAACATTTATAAACAATTATGTAGATGCTCTATTTTTAAAAAGATCTAAAATGCTTACATGATTTTTTTTTGAAACACCCTTTTTTCAAATAGAATAAAAACAACCCTTAAATGAAATTTGAAAAAACAAACACTAAAGCGTTCTCGTAAAAAAAAAGGGAAGAAGCTAGGTTTCTTTTTTATCAAAGAGAAAATTTAACTTGTTTATATCTCCTTTATAACCGTTATTGTTTTTATAAACCCTTTGAAAGGGACAGAAAAAGAGATATTTAGAAAAAGATGAAAAAAGGAAGGTTAACCTTATATTTGTTATTTTTGGAAAGGAAGCCTTATTTTTTGGAAAAGCTTAAAGAAGCTTTACATATATGTATTTTAAAATACGGTCCCTTAAAAGGAGAAAAAAGTCTTATTAGTCCCCGCCGAAGGTCAGGGTACTATTGTATTCGATAAGCGTTGTCTGTATATTAGTTCTAGTTGACTTAACATCAAACAAACATTTTAACTAAAGTTTCACACAATTTATTTATTTATTAGTACGAATATCATATTTTTTCAACGCTATTGGATTATAACTTGAAATGTTATTGCCACACTGGTGACATGGGCATTGAGGAAGGGAACTGTGTATAAATGCGAAGGCGGTCTTGTATCTACTAGGCTTTGTCATGTAGTATCTAATGACAATTCTGTCAAGTTTTGTTGGACATCACTACCTTGATCTCTATGCATGAACCGACTTGTCTTTCTGACACTGCTACCCTGATCTCTATGCATGCATCTACATGTCCTTCCTTCTGATTGAAAATACTACCTTGATCTCTATGTATGCACAAGGAATCTGTAATTTCGACTACTTGTTTAAGCCAAAATTTGCTATAATCATATCCGCTAATAATGAACTTTGCTCCCAATTCTTTCAATCCTCAAAAGCTTGCAAGTTGCATGGCATTAAGGTGATGGTGAATTTTGGTATTATCCAACATCAATGGGTCATCTAGCCAAGATTTACCTCCCGATATCCCCAGAGCTCGTTGTTGTCACTGCATAATCTATCTTATGCATTCCATGATCAAAGCAAAGGATTATCAACTGCTAGACTCTATACTAATTTACTGGTAGACTTTATACTAATTTACTTTTCTAGAAATTTCAATTCTGATGTGTAGATAGATAATATGATACAAGGTTTAAGTAGAATTGATACCCATCTCAGGTTAAAAAATCAGATCCATGGAAGCAAAAACCTTACATAAACTCACCTATTCCAACGGATAAATGGTGGAGTTGAAATAGACGAGAAACATAATTATCATACCCAAACAACTATGTAAGCTGAAATTTGGTTCTTGCATGCGCTTCACTGGTGTAATCCTATAGAGAAATGGGTGCAAGCATTGGAAGTAGGCAGTGGATAGGAATTTGAAGTCCCTTGCATCACATTTGTCTCCTATGAAGTCCACCTGCATCTTGTACACATAAATTTAAGTTGTATAGCTTTAAGGTTAGTTTCCTTAGATTTCCCAAATTCCAAGTTTTCAGTCTTCACTACATCATGAGGAATGAATAAATCATTTAGAATATGAAGTTGAACATGTTTAAAAATGTCAAATATGAAAAATAAAAACTCAAACAAATATCACACTAAAAGTTAGAAATTCTAAAGCAAGATGCCATTACAGTTCTGTGAAAGATCTAAAATGGATATATTCATCAACTATTATATGTTTACATTTGATATTTTTTAACAACCTTATTTGCGTCTGATCCATTTGCTAGAGACAAGTCTTTTCCCCATTCCATGTGAAATTTTCCTGATCTCCGTCCTTATGGGTTGATTTATTCTTAACTGACATAAATTGAAAACAAATCTTTCTTTCAAATATGGTCAAGCTTGGGATATCTAATACTTGCAAGTCATGTCGTTGCGGCCATCAACACATTCAATCACGTGTTTGTAGTTCGAACACTGTTTCTAGTTGTTGTTCTCTAATAGCAAATTCAATTTTGCATCAACACCACACACCTAAGAAGCATAGTCGTCTAAGGGACTCTATACTCCATACAAAACAATCGTATGCATTTCTAATATTTTATTACCGTTGTTGTTACAGAAGGATGTGATGAGGAGGAAGCTATAGGGGAACTATACTTTCTTCAAGTCTGAAATTTTTTCCTCTTCCATTTGTCCCATTAAACTTTCATCATGCATTTTGCAATTGAATAACTAAATCAAGCTTCAAAGTATTTTCATTTGATATATTTTCCAAATTCTTGGTATTGTCTAAGCCACCAAATCCAGGTGACTTTGGATTGCATGAGTTAGGTATAAAATCTGACCTGAATGCAAGTATAATCCATGAGTTGTATGCACTGAGAAAATGTTACCTGTCTAGGTATCACAAGACTTTCCACCAAGATCATGTTGCCACCTGCAACAACAAACTCATGTTGGGCTATGCAAACTGGCTTCACAATATATATCAAATATACATGTATTAAAAACACACATCAAAGGATTGTAAATGGAAAAGGTGTAACCTTTATGTGTTTCATGCACAAAATAATCTCTCTGCGTAAAACATGAACATGTTGAGATTTCGATAGAATCTATTTAAAGTTTGTATTGTTTTTTTTATTTATAAAATTTTTTATTTCAGCAGTACACATCCCAAATAATGATCTCACCATGGTATGGCCCATTTCCTTTGTTTCTAGCGATCTCTCCATGGTCCTGGGCAATTAGCTTCCGGCCAGAATGTCAGTCCCAACGGATTCACCTGATCCTAGTCTCTTCACCGGTGGTGCCATAGATACACAATGTCACATAGAGTTGTTCTAGGTCTAAATGATCGTAATTTTAGTTTTTGTAGCGTTTGGAAAAATATAAGCTATGGCGACCAATTAGAAGAAATTTCACATGGAGTTTAAGGTTGATGATATCTCTGCAATAATTTTAACTTCCACTTTTGTTTTATGAAAATAAACCATCTATATTGTAATTAAAACATCCGAATTAGAGGAAATTTGGGGTCTAAAATGGGCCTTATAAGAAAATGAGGCAACAATAAATTCTTGTGGGTTGGATATCAAGAACCAATAGAATTTCAATAAAATTAGTCAACCATAATGGTTGACTTGACATATTTGTCAAAAAAATAAAAAATAAAAAAAATCGTTTGTATCATTCAACATATCTCCCTGTGTTTTTACTCAAATTTCGAGCAGGAGGACTCGTCAGATGCAGAACTAAATTCCGCATCCAATGGTTACCCACACTGCATACTTTTGACGGACCCCACTTCCCCATGAACAAAAAACACCTAAAAAAATGTGATGCATACTTTTTCAAGTATTTCTTGTTCTTGGGGCAGCGGGGTCCATCAAAAGTATGCAGTGCGGTAACTCGTTGGATGTGGAATTTAGCTCTGCATCCAACGAGTCCCCCCGTTCGAAATTTGAGTAAAAACACAAGGAGATATGTTGAAAATACAAACGAAAAAATATTTTTTTTCTTTCTTCCTCCAAAATTAATAAATATTATTCTATTATTTTAACTATTATTTTATTATTTTCCTTAGGAGGCCCATTTTAGACCTGAAAATTTCTCTAATGTAAATGTCATTAAAACCAAAAAACAAGGGTTTAGGGATAATGATCTTTCAACATGATTTGTATCAAACTACTGTGTGTTAAGAGTTCATGTTAAGGTCAAAGCTATATCCTAGCCATCGATGGCCAATATTTCTTAAAAGGAAAAAGATCAAATACCATACCTGATACATCCGTGGATTCAAAAGCCCTAATTTAGGGGGTACCATGTCTTGTAGGACTAAAAATAAGCAATTCAGGACAATTTTATAATCTTACTTTTCCCCTCTCAACATAACCTCATACCATTCACAGTTATAAATGAAAATCTGCATATTGGCTAATGTTTGGGCTTTGACGAGAGTTTCTGGGCTCAAATACTTGTGATTGAACAAGATGGTTTCATCATTTATGACCAAGAAAATATTATGAACTCTACCATTATTAGAAAAAAAAAGGTCCAAATTACCAAAAACTTGAGTGGTGAAACAAGCTTACAATATCTAATCCACACCAGATTAACAAAATTCTAAAACTCTGAACCGTAAACTGTTGAGCCAGAAAATACACTGGTACAAAATGAAGAATTAGTCACTACGTGACTAAAAAATCTAGTCCCCACAATTTTTTCAAGTGATTTAATACTAAATATGAGCAATTTTGAGTTACCCAACTACAAATGATTAAATTGAATGACTAAGTTAGTCAGGGGTTAACAAATATGACTAGATAATAAGTGACAAAGTTAAAAATGATTAACGTAAACGACCAATTTAGTCATGACATAAAAAATGACTAACTAGAAGAATATGAATTAGTCATTTATGTTAACCATTTTTAATTGTGTCACTCCTACAATATTGGAAAATTGCAATTGTGACAATGAAGTGTTACAATTTAGTAAATTGTCTACCTTCTATCTCCAACCACGCGTAGGTTAACAATTCCGAATCCAAAATGCAATTTGCGGGGTTATGATTATCTAGTGTTTTTCCCAGGTGGAGTTAGTGTTAGGGTTTTATGGATTATTGCATGCAATGTGCTTTAGACGTTCATGCGCACCCCGACAATAGAAAATTACAATTTTGACAATGAATTTGTACATTTTAGTGATTTTAACACTATAAATAGATTCAAGGGGTCCCTGAATCCATCTGTAGTGTTAAAATTCAGTAAAATTGTACTAATGCTCATGTAGATTGATTCATGAATGACCTCCCATGTCACTTGAAAAGTACATTTTATTCTTTCAAGACATCTAATGTACTAGAGGCCAAGTTGAGTTTCAGAGATTCGTCATTTCCCGCTCTATGCATTGTCATGTCTTGTTTTTTATACTATCACATTTAGCTCATCACAATGGCTATGCCCGTATCTCATTTGAGAAAAATATTCATCGTTTGACACTTTCGATAGTCGGTTGAAGTTTCGACATGCAAGAGTCTTTTATGTCTTATTAGTGAAATTCACCAAGTTTGAGTCCTTTGTTAATTCATCATTTTTACCTATTTGCTGGTCTTCTCATAATGACTATGTTCAGAATGTATGGAATTCTCCCTAAGTACCTCTTTGCAGAAAAATACAATGGCCTTTTTTTTTAAGCAAAAAAAAGAACCCTAGCGCTCCCTTACCATGTCTAAAACATCAATGCATCGATAAATCTTGTTTCAAATTGTGCAATCTCCATGCTCAGTCCCCAAGTCTACCCTCCTCTCTCTATAGATGAAACTGGAATGACTCTAATGCCCAGAAATTGAAGGTGGTGGTGGTGCTGCTACCATGATTACGCGGGTCCAGTCTTCATAAAACACTATTAATGTTCACATTATCCTAGCAGGTTCAAGCATTCAGATAGGAGGTATATTAAATTTCCATCCACCTCATACCTTTTCCTAGTATAAATTTGTATCCTTTCAACATTGATCTGCTTGTTTTGTCGTGTTGTCACCCCATATGGAGAGTTGATTTATAGTATTATAATATATATAATTAATATATAATATACAATATGCTAATATATAAATTATTTGTAGATACTAACCTCAAAATATAAAATAAATTTGTAGATGCTAACCTCAAATATTGATTTTGGACAGTGATCACATTAATTTTGGGTTCAGCCACTATTTGGCACATCATCATTACTATCACCATAAAATATCCTACAAAGATAGTGAACATGTTAAATATATATCATATATTTGATGTCTTCAATTTATGTTAGTCTCACAACCATTCGGGCATAACATTAAGTGGGACCAATTATAACATAAATATGCATTCTTTGTTTATTTAATTTGAAAGTGAGTTTTATATATTTTATTGAAAAATGTTTGCACCATATGGTTTGACACTTCTTATAGTATTCCGTACATTTACACAATATTTCTTCAATCTTCCATATATCCTAATTCTAAGTGTACATGCAAACTTCACTAGTTTAAGGAATAAATTGTCTAGCCTATGTTGTGTTATCTCTTAAACTAGAAAATCCACCAAACAAGGTAGAGAATCCACCACCATTGGATATGCACCTATTTTGCATTGTCGTTTTTTAATTCTTTAATGAGGTCATGTTCAAAGTCAATCAATATCCATTTTGTGGTCACATTGGCTCAAGCTGTGGATGAAGAAAGTTAATTTGGTGGGTATGAGCTCAAATCAGTCCTCAATTGATATCCATTTAGTGGTCACATTTGCTCAAGCTGTGGTTGAAGCAAGTTAATTTTGCGGGTATGAGCTCAAATCAGTCCTATATTTTTCATAAATTTCGTTCATTCGGTGCACACCCATTTTTAATAAATCAATCATCGATTCTTTACAATGTTAAATTCTTTCAGTCCGCTTACACCCATTTTTAACAAATCAATCATCGATTCCTTCCAATGTTAAGGGGAAGAAAAGGTCAGTAGGCCTAGTTTGAACACATGGATCGGTTTGTTAAAAAAAATCCCTCTTTGGTTGAGTTGTTTATCATCTAGTCGAGCCCTAAAAATGGATTCAATCTACAAATATGCTAGGCATTTGGCCATAACACCACTATACAACATGTTATTGGCAAGGATTGTGAATATACCTCACAAGATTATTCCCACAGGGAGGATCTCTCACATTTGTGGATCCATATTCCTTCGTTCTATGACATCAATAATTAGTGCTGATCCATGTAAAGAACAGATGATAGAGGATACCCTAAGCTAATAAACTCTAACAGGTGTTGCTGAAATGGCAGAAGAAGAAGAAGCAGGTCAAGCGACCGAGAGCACCGTCAAACCCAGAGTAAAAAAAGGTAAGTCCAAATACCCTATAGACTGAGTTGCTAACCTCTGTCAAATCATGGCTAGTGGGAATTAGAACCCTATATTAGCACACACAATGAAACTTGTAGTCCCAACATTAAACCATGACATAGTGATGAAAGTCTTAAGTAAAGTAGAAACTGAAAACAAGCCTTTTTTTTTTCAAATGGGCTATGAAATATGGATTCAAATAGAATAGGTATACATACTTTACCATTGTTGAAATCCTCAATTGGGTGAAGAAACGCAATGCTGCAAGGACCCTCGTGTCTGAAATTCCCAACAAATGAGTCCAGTGGAACGACAATGTCTTCAACAACCTGATCAAGAACTATGGAAAGATGGGGGATTGTAATGGAGTTTGTTAAGATCCCCGAGAAAATGGGGAATTGACAACTACCCAAGAAAATACTGCTGGTGCATTCTTCAACCCAAAAGGCATGACTGTTTATTGAAAATAGCCCCATTCAGTGACAAAAATGGTCTTATGGCAATCCTCCTTTACAATCCGGATCTGGTGGTACCTCGAAAAATCGTCCGTGAAGAAATACATCTCCTGGCCGCCTACTCCTTCAAGAACTTCATCTGTAAACGGGGTTGGGAATGGGTCATGCACGCATTCATCATTCCACTTCCTTAGGTCGATGCAAATGTGTATTTCTTTGGTCTTTTTTCCCTGGACCACCATAGGGCTTATCCACTCTGATTCTTCTACAGGCATGATGATCCCAACATCCACCAACTGGTCTATCTAAGCCTTCACACGGTCCTTGTATTGTGGGTTCAGTTGATATGGCCTCTGTCACACAAGTTTTTCATCTGGTTTCAACAAGATTTTCATCTCCCCCAGCTCTCCTAAAATCCCCTTCATCTCTGAAAACCATGTCGAAAAAAGGTCCTGGAATTCATGTAGCAAGTCCATGAACTGGCCATGGTCTCCTCGCCCCAGTAGTCCCTGCATTGGAAAATTTTGGGTTCTCTTCCGACCCAATGTTGACTTTTCAGATCTTTAAGGGATGACTCATTGAAGCCATCGATATGTCAGGTGCGGTGATGTCATGACTTCCTTCTGATTCCAGAATATTAACATTCCCTAACTCGTCATCATCTTTAGGTTCCCCAGACAGGTTGTAGCATGTCATCATGGATTGTATCGAGCAATACACATGTGGATCAACTGGGTATGCGACAGGGATGACTTTTAGTACTACATCGCGGATGATGTGTAAAGAATTACATACCTTTTGGTTGGCATCCTAGAAACTAAATGTCTATGCAAAGCAAACAAACAACTCCTTCCAAGTGGTGATAGTTCTGCGTAACTCTGCCGCTACATACCAAGATCTCGGCATCTCTTCCAGAGTGTGAACAAAAGCATGGACCCATTCATATCTGGGTCGTGACGCCCATAAAGTCTGACACTCAATCAAATGACTGGTGGGATCATTTCGTCCGTCGTATCTCCCAACATGATAGACCTCTGAATTGTCGAAGCGCACCATCATCAATCTCCGGCACTATTCCTCATCATGGATCATCTGTTTGTGTGTCTCCCACCATTAAGCCGGAGTAGCCTTCAGCACCACATCTATGGCCAATATCCTTTATGGTTCAAACACTTTCTCTTCAAATTCTCTAAGGAACTCAGGTAGCACTGGCAACCCTTCATAAATTGGAAACTCAACAATATCAGTTGCAACACACCGAAGAGACTGTGTAATCAACCTGCATTTCCTGAATGATACTTCATGCAACCTATTCTGCAAATTTTCTAGAGCATCATCAGAGTCAGAGGATGCAGAACTTGCACCACGCCATCCAAGTTCGCCATTGACAATAGGATGGATATAGTCTTTAGAGATGTTATAAGCGTGATCCCAACTTCTACTGACTTCATCCTTCACAGGTTCAATATACCAACGTCCCTCCTAAGGCTCCATAGGAGCAATGACCCTGACATCCTAGTTTTCAAATGTCATAACTCCTTTTTTAAAGTTGATAACCGCCATGCTATCATTAACCCATCCAATCCCTAGCAGTGTGGGATAGGAACCACCATCTTCGACTACTTCTATCACATCAAAGTCAGCATGCGTTTTCATACCTTCAATGTTGACAACAAAGTTTGAGATGCGACCAATAGGCTAAACCTTTTCCTGATTTGCTAGTTGCAACTGCATTGGCGACCATCCCAATTTTGGCTTTCATCAATTTCTAGGTTTGCTTGGTCAGAATGTTTACATCTGATCCAAGATCTAGAATAACCGAGTCAGCCTCATAATCTCCGATTTGGATATTCATCCTCATCTCCTTGCATGTATTCCTCTTTTGCAAAGAGTTCACTGTAGAATCCTTCACTGCCTTATCTGGTTGATACAATAACGTCTCAAGCTCGACAAGGGCGTCAGGGTCCCTTTCCAGTGATAGACAACTTTCAAAGAACTGTTGCAAGGTACCATGTTGCCGCGATGGTCCTGCCTATACATATGGATCAAAAGCAAATGGTCTGTCAATAATTGTTAACTTACCCGGATTTCTCCTGATTACATTTTTTTCCCCAAAGAAGGTTTCTTTCTCCGTCACAATATCAAATGCCACTTTTTTCTTTCCAGCAAGCCCAACTTGTTTTCGTGGTCCATCTTCTTTGGTCATCGCACCGACGTGAGTGAAAACCCCAACGTCGATGTCCTTTTTTCGCAGTTCGGCTTGAATTGTCGCAACCATCAATCCCTGATTCAGGTTCAATGGCGGGTTTTGATTTAATGACTGATTCTGAGTCTAGGGCGGGTTCTGAGTCTAGGTCTACAGTGGGATCTGATTCTGTGTTATCGGTTGGTTCCGTACTTGGAACTGTTGTAGCTGCAACTATTTCCCCCAAAAAAATTATTTTTAGGGTTCCCCCTTTTTTTGTTTTAGTATCTAGATGACCTGAGAATGTTTTTTCTACCAAGGTTTGCCTCGAGCTAGTTGTTTTCGTTGAAAAACTAAGTCTTTTTGTTTGGCCATATTGGATGCTTAGTTGACTAGCCTTCCGATACAGTGGATGCATAGTCCACTAGCTTTCCGATGTGTTTATCGAAAGCCTCCCAAAGTCTAATCCACTGTATCTTGAGTCAGTTTGTCTATGATCTCAGAGATAGTCTGACGAGTTTTCGACATTTTAGTGTAAAGAAAATCCAATGAAGTGGGTCTTTGTTTGGCTATTTTTTTTCGATGTCCAGTTAAGTTGGAAATCTCGTCGTTGGTTGTGTTTTTCGAAATGAACCAAGGGGATTTAGTGTTTCTTCCATTCGACGTTGCAGAGAATTAGTGCTAAGTCGATTCAAAGCTTTGTGATGTTCTTGCCGAGACTAAAATGACTAGTGTTTTCGACTTTCGATATGACTTTCCCGTCCAATGCACCGAGTAGATAGAAATGTTCCCAACCGACATTGCGGATTATTTCAGAGTTATATTCCCGACGGTGGTTAAAATTTATTTCCTGCCACGTTAGTTTTTTCACTCTCGGTCAAGTTTATAAATCCGTAGAGCCCATATGACTTGTCATTCTCAACATGGAGCTATCCAGTCATTTCCACGTAGTCGTCTCTCTCCTCTACGCCCGTGGAAGTCATCGTCTTTCCAGGTCTCCCGCCACATTGTTGCCAGGTAGGATTCGCTTGTATATTTATTTTTACGCTCAGTATTTTGTTTTTTTTGACCACGTGGATTTGATAGGTTTAGGTTTTCTGCAGGACGGTTAAGGTTTGATGCATTTTTTGTGGTTTTCCTGCGATGAAACCGCCTTTACTTAGAGTGCAGCCTGCTTATTTGTGTGTGTTTTTATTTTCTACCGGTTATATTTTTTCATCTCATCCTCTGTATGGCCATGAGTATGCCTTTGACAATTGTATGAAAGGTTAGGGCATGGTGCAGACAGGCGTTTCATTTTAAGCCGTGGGTTAGACTGTTGTGTCTTCTTTGATAGTATTTTTCCATGGGATGCAAGAGGGTCATGTGACTGATAGGGGTTTTAGTATTTTGTTTTTAACAGACTGTTGTGTGATTTTTTCTCAGTCGAGACTCACTTATCGGATTTTCAGGAGGCCGAGAGAGGTTAGGATTTGAGCTAGTAGAATTTTAGTAGGTTTGGGGGCAGAGGGATTTTTGCAGTTTTCCTTTGTTTAGAGTATCTCATTCAGAAGAAATTTGGGTGTAAATAATATTTTCAGTATGCATATCGATGGAATGGTAATATTTGGTTGTTTTATTGTTTTCTCACTACGCATCTTGTTAGAGGTAAATATACTGAAATCATGTTGTATAATTGTCATAGGCCTAATTATCAACACAACAATATGCCGCGAAAGTAGAAGAAGAAGGCCCAAGCAGCCGAACAAGAACCTGAAGTGGAGGTGATAACCAAAGTGGAAGTCATTTATGAAGATACTAAAGCTATTACTAGAGTTGAGCCAAAGTGTAAATGGGGAGAAGTATATAGGATGATTTCAAAAAAGAGTGTTCCAGATGCTGGTTTTGAAGATATGCCCATATATACAAATATTGAGAAATCAGCCCTTATGAAAGTGGCTACCAGACTTGAACTTTTCCCATGTTCAAAAGTGATAGGTTGGATTCTACCTAAGGTAGATGTAACAAGGATGATACTGGCCAATACCGAGAAGCAAGGTTATGCCACATACAACCCAGCTTATGTGTCTATGGCTTACAATTTACTAACACCACAAACCTACTTGAATGAAAGTTGGTTAAAGGAGCTAAAGCTAGATATGGTGGATACAGTTAAGAAGATGATGATTCTGGGAAAAAATTTCCGTACAAGGCCTTCTGGAGAGTATGAGACATCAACTCTTCTCACTCCATACATATTCATTGCATTGATGATGAACAAATTTTTTGGGAGGGAAAATGGAAGAAGTTTCAAAATAGGTTGGGTACCAGTTATATTTTTTGTCGCTACTCAAGGTACAATTTTTAATTGGGTGAATATAGTGTCAAACAGTCTGTCAGCTTGTATCAGTGCAGCATTAGGAGGAGTGTCCTAGAGGAAGATAGAGTTTTACATGAGTTTGAGATTGATTGATTACATTCTATGTCCTCAGCCTTTCCCAGCATTAAAGTGCCAATGGGATAAAGACCTAGCCCCTGTGTATGCTGCTTATAAGTTATTCTGGGCCCACAAATATTACAGCCATTATAGGAGATTTGTGAGAACTTCATCATGCCATTGTATACATTAATTTTCTTGACCGAATGTAATTGTATGTCGATGAAGCCTTGGAAGTTGTGCAAAACAACGCAAATTATTATTTGACAGAAGAAGGCTTATATTTAAGAATGTACAATGGTTCTAGAGCCCCTTCTCTTCTACCGAAGTATGCCACGGATTATGTAATCCATAAAGAGGCTATGAGAGAGTTGTACATTGATGGGATAGGAAATTTCCTTTTTGAGCAGAAGAAGGTAGTATATCCTGCAGTTCCCTTTTTTGTAGGAAGTTACAAATTTTCTAGGGTTAAAAATGCAGTAGAATTTGTTAAGGAGTTAGATTATTTTCACTTCGGTGAAATGAATTTCCAGAGGAATGACTTTGAGGATAAAGTTGTCGATTATTGCACAGCAGCTGGAGTACATTTCGAGTATACAAATTTCTGGGATAAAGATGAAGAGATCTTCCGGAGTTCCCGAAACATGACAACTTTGAGGAATAGATTCAAGCAGAAGATAAATACAGTGGGAGAAAAGGGTAAAAAAACTGATAAACTCAAAAGGCAAGAAGAAGATGCAGCCAAGAAAAGGAAAGAAGAATCTCATAGGTTAGCACAAGAAGCAGAGAATTGGTTGCGAGCTGAGGAAGAAGAAAAGAAAAGGATAGCTGAAGAGGCCGCAAAGAAGATAGAGGAAGAAAAGAAAAGAAAGGAGGAAGAAGAAACACTGAGAAGGAAGAAATAAACTGAAGGATTGAGGTTAGAAGATGCGAATAAAGTAAAGGGGAAAACAAAGAAGGAAATGGAAAGATCAAGAATAGAAACACAAGAAGAACAAAACCCTATTAATCAAGGACAGGCTCAGTCTGATATTGACCCATTAGAGCATGTTGTTCCTTCTAGTAGCATAGTAGGAGAAGGTTCAGTGTCAATATCTGTGGTTGAGTTAATTCCTTTCACTCCCACTGAAGGGGAGGAGGTGTTAGATTTTAACACTATCTTCTACGACAAGGAAAAAAAGAGGATTGTCAAAAGAACAGAAAAAAAGGTGAACACTGGAGGTAAACTAGGACTGATGGTGACTGATAAGACAGTGGTTCATGGTACACACAAAGATCCATGATTAATAGTGAGGTTTGGGGTAGCTCTAACCCTAGCCACTGAAGATAATGTGGACAGAATCATGACAGACCTAGAACAGTCTCAAAAAAGGGTCATACAATTGAAAGAGTCTTTGAAGAAAGAAAGGAGCGAAACTCAGAGTTTGAAAAGGAAGTATGAGGATATGATCGGTGAAGTTAAGGTATCAAAGGAAAAGTGTCAAACTCTACAGGAAGATAAAGATGCTTTGGTAATATCTGCAGGAAATATAGAAAAGAAATCCCAGGCCACCTTGGTAGAGTTTGAGAAACTACAGCAGAGATATCAGATTTTGGAAGCCGAAAGAGATAATCTTAGGTTATCAGTTGAAGAATTGAATCAGGAAAAGGGCAAGTTAGAAGGTAGAGTGACAGAGCTGGAAGTACAAAATACCACCGTAGAAGGGAAGGCTAAACTGTATGGAAATCATATAGTAGCCTTGGAAGATCAAAATAATTCACTAGCAGTTTCACTAAAGACGGCTATGGAGTAGAAAGCTGATGTTGAACCTTTAAAGAAACATGCTCTTATGCTCAGAAATAAGATTCACCAAATGCAGCTGCAGATGGTTGAAGAAAGATTTAAGGTTCAACAGATAGACATAAGAATGGAGAAAATTGTAATTACAGCTTCTTATTTCTTAGATAGGACACAGGATATCTTAGAAAATCTGCAGGGAAGGATGACATGGGTAGAAATAAATAAGGAATCTCTTGTAGATATATCTGTCAAAGACCTAGAGATGATAAAGCTGGAATACATGCTGATCGAGTTTACTAGCAAAGAAGCAGAAGAACTAATATAGGTAGTGAGAAAGATGAAGAATGCATGTGTTGAATTCTGTAGGAGAGTGTTCCTAACTTACAATCGATGTCAGACCTCTGCTGCAAGGAGATTAGAAGTGTTGCCGAAGCATGAGATATTTTTGAAACAATTACAGGAACAATGCAGCGAAGACGAACGGGCTATTCAGCTAGTGGAGAAATTAGATGAATAGGTGCTTAAGAATGAAATAGCACATGCAGCAGTTAGCAGTCACTTACTGGAATACCAACTTCGCTTGATTCCTGCCAGGGTAGCGGGTGTGAAAACCCAGGCTGCTAAGCACGAAATTACTATCAAATTTCTCGAACCTTCTGGTTTTGAGAATATAGCAGTAGATGCAAATTCATGGAGGAAGTTTATGAACGAAAAAGATGGACCCTCTTAGTTGGACTATCTAGCACTTTTAATAATTAATGTAATATATTGTATTTATTTATTTTGAGTCCATAAGCAAAAAGGACAAATTTTGGTAAAGGAAAGGTTAGGGGAAGCCCAAAAGGAAACGAGGGCAGCTTAAGAGTTTTGATTTTTTGTATAAATATAGGCAAGCTTTATGTATCAAAGGGACATTTTTTCAGACCATCTTGGTGCAAGATTATTGTAAGAAGAACTATTTCATATTATAATAAAGAGTTATATTTTTCGGCTGGAGAAAGAACTGTGGTGTTTCAAATGCTTAACATGGACCGGTTGGACGTGAACTATTTCTGTTTCAGCTTGTTTCCATGAATTGTGAGATCATTCTAACTTATGGATTCTTTCATGTTATGAATGCACTCATGTTTATTTCTATGAAATTTCCACAATCATATTTGAGTAATGAATGTTTTTATTAACAATGAGCTATCTCTTTGTTTATCTATCTATTGATATTCATGTATTCAGAAATATTAACAACTATCTATAGTGTTATTCATGCATGTTATACAATACATTACTCAACATTAAGTACAGTATTGCTCCCTAGGGATAGGTTAGATAGTTTTAGTTAGTTCTCTTTGTTTATGATTTAGAAGCGAGAGAGGTAAGATGAGAGGTAAGAACCTGTGCATCACATTGTGACACTCCTCGTTTTCTCTATCAATTGCATTTAGCTAGGCACTTGCACTTCATACATAAATATAAAACTAAAAAATACACCTAAATGGTGGACTGGGCCACAACCAGTAAAGCATTACCGTTACTTGACCTACGATAGCCGGACCGTAAACCAGACGGATTCCCCATACCAAACAATAACGAGCTTATTGGGAACGTTTGTTGGGGAGAATCCATACTATTGTTACCTATGATTTTCCAGGCCTCAACAGTTTTGGCACTAGAAGGAGGGCCACCAGTGCATGGCTAGCCGAGGAGATCCATTTTCTCAAGATTACTCCACCGGTGACAGTTCTGAAACGAGTTTTCATCGGAAACCAACTCCTGAAGAAAAAGGAAAGGGGTATCTCTACCCCATTGATAACGAAGTAGTTGAATATTTAAGGAGGATTACCAAGGAATATGAAAAAATATTTGGAGGGTTACCTATTATCCTTGTTCTACCTAGAAGAGAGTATCATAAGAAGTACTGTCCTCAATTGGAAGATTCAGTGTTGGTAGAAGATCTTGAAGAATTGTTAGAAACAACCTTACTAGAAGTTGTCCAACCTTTGGATCAGTTGGGGCTAGATTCCCCTCACTGTTCACCTTTTCAGACCCTTGTTTAGTCTCCACCTCATACTCCACTCAGAATCATGGCCAATGTGAATGCAAATCAACCACCTCCACAGCCTGCTTGGAGGGCTCCTTTAAACATGACACCTCCACTGCATGCTATGCCTCAGAGTTTTGACAAAGCTTTACCCAAGTTTGAACCAAATGAAGGAATTCTCGTGGATGATCGTTTAGAGAGTTTTTATTTGGATTTAGAATGTTTACAAGTAGTAGAACATGAAGATGCAGTCTGCAGATTATTCCCACATACCCTGAAGGGAAAAGTAGCTTCATGGTACTTTTCCCTTCCAGCAAACTCAATCCCAAGTTGGAATATTTTTGAGAGATTGTTCAGAAACAAATTCGGGATCCAGAAAACTCATGCAGCTTTAATGAAAGGTTTGATTTCCTTTAAGAAAGAAAAGAAAGAAAGAGTACATAATTTTACTCAGAGGTTTGCTACCTACCTGAATAACTTCGATGCAGCTGATAAACCATTTGAGCATGCCTTGATTGAATACTATAACTTAGCTCTTGGGCCTGATCTAGCCATGTTTTCCAAGAGATTGGTTAGACCCACTTTAGTGGATACTTATGAAGAAGCTGAGAAAGTGGAGGTAGAAATAGAGAGTATAGAACACTATCCTATGCAGTAAGACGAAAAAACTTATGCAAACAAAAGGCCTTTATTATTGACTAAGCCTAAGGATGAGTGATCACAGGAGTTAGATGGGGTGGTGAAGATGATGCAAAAGTTATCAAACAGGGTGATTGATTTGGAAAAAGAAAAAGAGGCTCACAAACAATACAAGCCTTATTATAAAAATAGAGATGATAACAGTCAACCTAAGCCTCCCTTACACAGTCCCTCAGCCATGAATTTGACAGATGTAGGAATGGATAATTTCTGCACTTTCCATCAGCAACCTCACTCTAAGAAGAGTTGTCCGCAGTGGATAAATTCTATGACCTTAGTGATGAACCAATTGTTGGATTCCAAGTTGACAGAAACTAAGGAATAGAAAGGGAAAGATCATGAACCCATAGAAACACAAGAGGAAGACACCTTGGTTTTATGGGACTATGTTTCCATGTTTAACGTAGAATATGAAGGTATCCATGATGAAGAAGAAACATCAGAGACAAATGTCACAACAAGAAGTCTGAATCCATTAAAAGAAGATAACTTGATACTTCGCAAGATTAAGAAACTCCAAGAGAACATGAAGAAGATGAATAATAATACTTCAACTGTTAACATACCTGAGTTTGTCATTTCACACCAGAACCCTAAGAAAGTTAACCCGCCTATAAAGTCTACTGAAAATAAAACTGAAAATGTCAAGAAGAATCCGAATGAGCATGAGATGGGATATGACATTGTGGAAGACATTAAAAAGGCTAAAGCAAATATCTCATTGTTTGAAATGTGCAATCTACCTCAGCAAAAGGAAAAACTTTTAAAAGCACTTGAGACACCCGAAAAGGAACCTCCCATTGACAACCAACCTGAGGAAGAGATTGGTGAAGCGAGTTTAGGAGGAAAGTCTAAGTATAAAACTCTAGCCTTTCTTCTAACCTTTGATATTTTCAATTACAATGTGCATAATTGTTTGGTGGACTCAGGAGCTTCAGTCAATGTCATGCCACTCTCAGTTTGCAATAGATAAATGGTCAACCTAAACCAACTACAGGCCAAGTTCTTCAGTTAGACAAACCAATAGTAAAAGTGATTGGAGAAATGGAGGATGTCTTGATCTATTTGTCCGCAGATGAGAGGGTATGTCAGTACATAGACATTGTTGTAGCAGATATCCTGGAGGCTTATGGTTTGGTTTTGAGTCGGGATTGGTCAGCAAGGTTAGAAGGATATTTTGCATAAGATTGGTCACATATGTGGTTTCCCTATAAAGGATGTCAAAACCAATTAAAGGTGTTGAGAGAATCTCAAATGAAGTTTAATGTGACTCTATTGGAAGGCAAGAATGAGCCGTTAAACTCTGTGTTAGGAAACTACTTCATTGAACTGGAACCAAGAAATTACCAAGCTGAAGAAGCCAACAATATACCTGATATCCATCCTGATCTCCTTCAGTTCTCGCGGCCTAATAAAATTGATTGTAACATAGTAGATTTAGTTTCAAATGTAGTTAGCAATTCAAATTCAATAGGAATAGAAAGTTTTTGGATTCTTTACTTTGATGGTTCTAAAACATTGGAAGGATCAGGAGATGGATGTGTCCTGATTGATCCAAAAAAAAAAAAAAAAAAAAAAAAAACATTTTCGTTCATGTAGATTAGAATTTGAATGCACAAATAACACAGCCGAATACGAAGCATTAGTTTAGGGACTGAAAAAAGCGATAGAATTAAAAGTAAAAAATCTGAAAGTGTATGGAGATTCTAAAATCGTTGTTAAACAAACTCGGAACAAAATTCATTGCGTATCATCGCATTTGAAGGCTTACCAAAATGAAGTCTGGTATTTATTGATAAATTTTCATGCATTAAATATTTTTTCAAATCCTATAGCAAAAAATGCAGCAGCTGATTTGTTAGCTACATCAGCTGCAAGGTTGGTACCTACAAATAATAGATGTTCGATTGAACTGCTTTTTAGGCCTTCTGTTCTAGATAACATCACTAATATGATGGTGTTCGATGATGATCAGAAAATATTGGAATGCTTAACAAATAATGATACATTTAAAGGATCCATAATAGATGACGAAGAACATCAAGCAGAATTACAGTACGGAAATTTCATTACAAAATGAGTTAGAACTTTGGAACAGATGTTTGATCTAGACAACAAGTTCAGAAAGCCAACGAATGTCAATACTCATATCTTTTCTTTACAATTTGAGGCGATAAATATAGGGACAGAAGCTAAACCCAAATATGTGAATTTGGGGAAGTGTTGTTCACCCGGTGAGAAGAGTAAATTCATCATTTTATTCAGACAATATAAGGATGTATTTGCTTGGACTTATGAAGACCTAAAGACATATGACACTAAAATCATACAACATGTGATTCCAATCAAAGTTGGAGTGAAACCTTATCAGCAGCCTTTGAGAAAGATGCACCCAAAGCTAGAACCCCTAATTCAAAATGAAGTGAAAAAGATGCTAGATGCTAAAATCATATTTAAAGTCAAACATTCAGAATGGGTCTCTAATTTGGTACCAGTGCAGAAAAAGTCTGGAGAGATCAGACTTTGCGTAGATTTCAGAAATCTTAATCGTGCATCAGATAAAGATAATTATCCTGTTCCACCCATGGAACAAATACTACAAATGGTCTCAAGTTCTGAACTTTTATCCCTATTAGATGGATTCTCCGGTTATAATCAAGTATTAGTAGCAGAAGAGGACAGGCTCAAGACCACTTTCAGAGCCAAGTGGGGAACTTTTGCATATAGGAGGATGCCATTTGGACTTATTAATGCTGGAGCAACTTTCCAAAGGGATATGGATATAGATTTCCGCGGTTTGATTGGCCGTAGTGTTGTGGTCTATCTAGATGATGTTACAATATTTTCAAAGAAGAGAGAAGATCATGCATTTCATTTGAAACAAATTTTTGAGCACTGCAGGAAATATGGCATTTCTTTAAATCCTAATAAATGTCTGTTCGCAGTCATAGAAGGAAAGCTACCGGGTCATGTTATTTCTAAAAAATGGATCTCCATAGACCCAGAAAGGATTAAAGCTATAGAATAGATCCCTTTGCCCCATAATAAAAGGGGTATGCAATATTTTAGGGGGAAAATCAATTTTGTGCGAAGGTTTGTTCCAGATTTTGTTCAAATCGTTAAACCTCTGCAACAAATGGTTAAGTAGAGTGTGCAGTTCAAATGGACTGATTCAGAGAAGAATGCATTCAGTAAGATCAAGACATCTATTGTTCATGCACCATCACTCAAAAGTCCAAATTTCAAAAAGGATTTTATTTTGTACACTTTTGCTTCCGATGATTCATTAGCAGCAGTGCTTACGCAGAAGGAGGATGGGGGAGATGAGTACCCCATATCATTTATGAGCACTGGTCTGCAAGGGGATGAATTGAACTATCCCGCAGTCGATAAACAAGCTTATGCAATTTTTAAGGCGGTAAAGCAATTTAGGCCATACATACTTAAGAACCGCACCAAAGTAATAGTTCCACACCCAGCAGTACGATCCCTATTTGTACAAAAGGAACTGGGAGAAAGAAGAGGTAATTGTTTGATGGCTTTGCAAGAATATGATTTTGAATTTAAACCAGTAACCATAATTAAAGGACAAGGACTCTGTAAGCTGATGGCTGAGGGTCAAAACAATGAAGACAACAACTAGGATAATGAAGCTGAATTACACATGGTGGATGTATGTCCTATATTTATAGCTCCATATTCCTGGTATCGCGATTTGGTTCATTATCTTCAAGAAGGATATTTGTCGGAGCATTGGAGTCCCAAGCAAAGAAGGGAATTACATCTGAAATCAGCCTTATATCATATTATTGATGGAGTGTTGTTTAGAAAAAACTACGATGGAGTCTTTCTCAGATGCTTGGAACATGAAGATGCAAAGAAGGTTGTAGAATAATTACATTATGGAGTCGTTGGAGGTCACTTTTCAGGAGACACAGCAGCACACAAGATTCTCAGAGCTGGATATTACTGGCCAACATTGTTTAAAGATGCTCATGCTCATGTTCGAAAGTGTGATACCTGCCAAAGGAGCGTTGGGAGACAAGCCAAAGCAGCAGGACCATTGAAACCAGTGATTATCTCGGAACCATTTGAACAATGGGGAATCGACATTATTGGAGAAATCAATCCAAATTCCTCATTACAGCATAAGTACATTCTTACGGAAACTGATTATTTCACTAGATGGGTAGAGGCCATTCCATTACGAAAAGTAAACGAGGATGCAGTTATGGATTTCTTGCACAACCACATTATGACCAAGTTTAGGGTTCCAATTTCCCTGGTTTTTTATAATGCTTCATATTTTTCATCTATTAAATTAACTGCATTTTCTAATGAAAGAGGAATTAAGCTACACTATTCTTCAAATTACTACCCACAAGGAAATGGTCTGGAAGAATCCATAAATAAAAATCTGATTAGAATTTTAAAGAAAACAGTGATAGAAAATCAAAGGAGCTGGCATCTAGCTTTACCTAATGCACTCTAGGCTGATAGAGTCACACCCAAGAACTCTTTAGGTGTGTCACCCTACACTCTTTTCTATGGGAAAGAAGCTATCCTCCCTCCTAATATTCTATTTCCATCTTCCATACTAGCCCAAGAATCTAGGGGTACTGATAACGAAGTCCTGCAAATCCGAATTTATAATCTGCTGAACTAGTCAGAAGAGTCTAGATCCAAAGTCCGTGAAAGGTTTAAGCACCAACAAGAAATGGTAAAGATATGGTTTGAAAAACACAAAGCTGGAATAGGGAGTTCGAGGTAGGTGACTTGGTTCTTAAGTGGGATCACCCGCATGATGAGAAGGGAAAGCACCCTAAGTTTCAGCAACTATGGGTAGGCCCTTTTCAGATTGCAGCAAAGATAGGCCCCTCGACTTACAAGTTTCAAGATTTACAGGGGTGGGAGGAAAACTTACTAGTAAATGGTTTAGTTCTCAAGCCTTATTTTTCTTAGTGATTTTGATTTTGTTTTCTTATACATAAATAAATGATTTGATTGATTTGTTCACTTTAGATTAGTTTTAGTTGTTTTGATTTTACTTGCTTAGAATTTTGATTACTTGTAATTTTTGGTTTGTTTAAATAAATAGGCACAACTTTTGGTTGTTGGAGTTCATCATAGTTCTAGATAAACCGCAATCTTTGATCAAAGACTGGCTACTATTTACTCATACAATGCTTAAAGATTCTTCAAGACTAACAAGTCATCTGAATGGATTATGAACACATTTGAAGTCCTGCTTAATCGCTGTAAAATATCTAAGGATAGAAAAGTCTAGAGTATTATTTTGAGGCTCCATTCATGTCACACTAAAAGTTGTCTTAGGGGGTAACATCAAAAGACCCATGGAAAGGAAGCAAGGTAAACAGTGTATTATATTTAAATGGTCCCATGCCACAAATTGAAAGCCAAAAGGCTAGCAAGAGTCAAAATCTCCTAAAAGGCAAATATGTATCATAAAAACCACATGCTGAACCACATCAGTATGAATGAGATTGCCAAAGTTCTTCTCTGTCCGTGAGTTAAAATTAAAATACCTCTCACACAAAAGGACACTACGGATAGAGGAGCCTGAATTAAAATTCAGAAAGAAAGCAATCAGGGAGGACTCAAAAGTACAAAAGTACAGAAGCACCAAAACGTGCAAACTGGCATGGGAATGAGGAACAAACGGATATATCTGTTAACCATATGTTAGGATCCTGTGGTGTCCACGTTGAAAGCTACCCAAAGGCAGAGGTAAAATAAAACGCATATCTTCAGCCCCAGAAGAGTTATCCAGACTTCAAAATCCGGATTCCCCTTCTTAAACTTGGACTATCATCAATGATTAAAGTTCATAAATCTTGCATTCTAGGAATCCACATATCTTGAAGAAATTTAATTAAATAATATCACTGAAACAGTATGGTGTTTCAAAGGATAAGTTGTTCAAAGATATGTGTCCGCCATGTAGTTGCCAATTGTTGCAGCTGCAACTATTTCCCCAAAAAAAATTATTTTTAGGGTTCCCCTTTTTTTTGTCTTAGTTTCTAGATGGCCTAAGAATGTTTTTTATACCAAGGTTTTCCTCGAGCTAGCTGTTTTCGTTGAAAAACTAAGTCTTTTTGTTTTCCCATATTGGATGCTTAGTTGACTAGCCTTCCAATACAACAGATGTGTAGTCCACTAGCTTTCCGATGTGTTTATCGGAAGCCTCCCAAAGTATGATCCGCTGTATCAGGAGTCAATTTGTCTATGATATCGAAGATAGTCTGCCGAGTTTCTGGTAGTTTAGTGTAAAGCGGATCCGATGAAGCGGGTCTTTGTTCGACTATTTTTTTTCGATGTCCAGTTAAGTTGGAAATCTCACTGTCGGTTGTGTTTTTCGGAATGAACCAAGGGGATTTAGTGTTTCTGCCATCTGACGTTGTAGAGAATTAGTGCTAAGTTGATCTGAAGCTTCACGATGTTACCGTTGAGACTAAAATAACTAGTGTTTCCAACTTCCGATATGAATTTCCCTTTCAATGCACCGAGTAGATAGAAATATTCCCATCCGACATTGCAGATTCTTTCAGAGTTATATTCCCGATGGTGGTTAAAATTTCTTTCTCACCACATTAGTTTTTTCACTCCCGGTTAAGTTTATAAAGCTGTAGAGCCCATATGACTTGTCATTCTCACTACAAATCTATCCAGTCGTCTTCACACATCTGTCACTCTCCTCTATGCCTGCAGAAGTCATCTCTTGTCCAAGTCGCCCGCCACATCGTTGCCAAGTCGGATTCGCTTGTATATTTTTTTTTACGCCCAGCATTTTGTTGTTTTTGACCACATGGATTTGATAAGGTTAGGTTTTCTGCGGGAGGGTTAAGGTTTGATGCATTTTTTGTGGTTTTCCTGCAGTGAAGTTTCCTTTACTTAGAGTGCAGCCTGCTTATTTGTGTGCGTTTTTATTTTCTGTCGGTTATCTTTTTTCATCTCAGCCTCTGTATGGCCATGAGTACACCTTTGACAGTTGTATGGAAGGTTAGGGCATGGTGCAGACGGGCGCTTCGCCGTCCTTGTTCTTTCTTGCTTCATTTTAAGCCGTTGGTTAGACGACCGTGTCTTCTTTGACAGTATTTTTCCATGGGATGCAGGAGGGCCGCATGACTGATAGGGGTTTTAGGATTTTGTTTTTAACAGACTGTTGTGTGAGTTTTTCTCAGTCAAGACTCACTTATTGGATTTTCGGGAGGCTAGGGTTTGAGCTAGAAGAAGCTTAGCAGGTTTGGGGGTAGAGGGATTTTTGCAATTTTCCTTTGTTTAGAGTATCTCATTCAGAAGAACTTTGGGTGTAAATAATATTTTCAGTATGCATATCGATGGAATGGTAATATTTGGTTGTTTTATTGTTTTCTCACTACGCATATTGTTAGAGGTAAATATATTGAAACCATGTTGTATAATTGTCACAGGATAATTATCAACACAACAATATGCCACGAAAGTAGAAGAAGAAGGTCCAAGCAGCCAAAGAGGAACTTTAAGTGGAGGTGATAACCAAAGTGGAAGTCATTTATGAAGATACTAAATCTATTACTGGAGTTGAGCGAGAGTATAAATGGGGAGAAGTATATAGGATGATTTTAAACCAGAGTGTTCCAGATGCTGGTTTTGAAGATATGCCCATATATGAAAATATTGATGAATCAGCCCTTATGAAAGTGGCTACTAGACCTGAACTTTTCCCATGTTCAGAAGTGATAGGTTGGATTCTGCCTAAGGAAGATGTAACAAGGATGATACTAGTCAATGCCGAGAAGCAAGGTTATGCCGCATACAACCCAGCTTATGTGTCTATGGCTTACAATTTACCAACAACACAAACCTACTTGACTGAAAGTTGGTTAAAGGAGCTAGAGCTAGATATGGTGGATACATTTAAGAAGATGATGATTCTAGGAAAAAAATTCTGTACAAGGCCTTCTGGAGAGTACGAGACATCAACTCTCCACACTCCATACAAATTCATTGTTTTGATGCTGAACATAATTTTTGGGAGGGAAAATGGAAGAAGTTTCAAAATAGGTTGGGTTCCAGTTATATTTTTTGATGCTACTCAAGTTACAATTTTTAATTGGGAGAATATAGTGTCAAACAGTTTGTCATCTTGTACCAGTGCAGCATTGGGACGAGTGTCCCAGAAGAAGACAAATTTTACATGATTTTGATATTGATTGATTGCATTCTATGTACTCAGCCTTTCCCAGCATTAAAGTACCAATGGGATAAAAACCGAGCCCCTATGTATGATGCTTATAAGTTGTTATGGGCCCACAAATATTACAGCCATTACAAGGAGATTTGTGAGAACTTCATCATGCCATTGTATACATTAATTTTCTTAACTGAATGTAATTGAATGTCGGATGAATCCTTGGAAGTTGTGCAAAACAACAAAAAATAGTATTTGACAGAAGAAGGCTTATATTTAAGAATGTACGGTGGTTCTAGAGCCCCTTCTCTTCTAACAAAGTATGCCACAGATTATGTAATCCATAAAGAGGTTGTGAGACAGTTGTACATTGATGGGATAGGAAATTTCCTTTTTGAGCAAAAGAAGGCAGTATATCCTCCAGTTCCCTTTTTTGTAGGAAGTTACGAATTTTCCAGGGTAAAAAATGTAGCAGAAATTGTTAAGGAGTTAGAGTATTTTCACTTCAATGAAATGAATTTCCATAGGAATGACTCCGAGGATAAAGTTGTCGATTATTGCACAGCAGCTGGAGTACATTTCGAGTATACAAATTTCTGGGATAAAGATGAAGAGATCTTCCGGAGTGTCGAAAACATGACAACTTTGAGGAAGAGATTCAAGGAGAAGATAGCTACAGTGGGAGGAAAGGGTAAAACTGCTGATAAACTCAAAAGGCAGGAAGAATATGTGGCCAATAAAAGGCAAGAAGAATCTCATAGGTTAACGCAAGAAGTAGAGAATTGGTTGCAAGCTGAAGAAGAAGAAAAGAAAAGGACAGCTAAAGAGGCTGCAAAGAATATAGAGGAAGAAAAGAAAAGAAAGGAGGAAGAAAAAATACTGAGAGGGCACAAAGAAAGTGAAGGATCGAGGTTAGAATATGCAAATAAAGAAAAGGGGAAAACAAATAAGGCAACGGAAGGATCAAGAACAAAAACACAAGAAGAACAAGACCCTATTGATCAAGGATAGGCTCACTATGATTTTGACCCATTAGAGTCTTTTGTTCCTTCTAGTAGTATAGGAGGAGAAGGTTCAGTGTCAATATCTGGGGTTGATTTAATTCCTTTCATTCCCACTGAAGGGGAGGAGGTGTCGGATTTTAACACTATCTTCTACGACAAGGAAAAAAAGAGGATTGCCAAAAGAACAAAAAAAAAGGTGAACACTGGAGGTAAACCAGGAGTGATGGTGACTGATAAGACAGTGGGTCACGGTACACACAAAGATCCATGATTAATAGTGAGGGCTAGGGTAGATCTAACCCTAGCCACTGAAGATAATGTGGACAAAATCATGACAAATCTAGAACAGTCTCAGAAAAGGGTCACATAGTTGAAAGAAACTTTGAAGAAAGAAAGGAGGGAAACTCAGAGTTTGAAAAGGAAGTATGAGGATATGATCGGTGAAGTTAAGGTATCAAATGCAGAGTGTCAGAATCCATAGGTGGATAAACATGCTTTGGTAATATTTGCAGGAAATATAGAAAAGGAATCCCATGCCACCTTGGCTGATTTTGAGAAACTACAACAGAGATATCAGATTTTGGAAACTGAAAGAGATAATCTTACGTTATCAGTTGAAGAATTGAATCAGGAACATGGCAAGTTAGAAGGTAAAGTGATAGAGTTGGAAGTACAAAATACCACCATAGAAAGGAAGGCTAAACTGTATAGAACTCAGATAGCATCCTTGGAAGATCAAAAGAATTCACTAGCAGTTTCACTAAAGATGACTATGGAGCAGAAAGTTGATGTTGAACCTTTAAAGAAGCATGCTCTTATGCTCAGAAATAAGATTCACAAAATGAAGTTGTAGATGGTTGAAGAAAGATTTAAGGTTTAACAGATAGACATAAAATTGGAGGAAATTGTAAGTACAACTTCTTATTTCTTGGATAGGACACATGATATCTTAGAAACTTTGCTGGGAAGGATGACATGGGTAGAAATAAATAAGGAATCTCCCGCAGATATATCTGTCAAAGACCTGGAGACGATAAAGCTGGAATATGAGCTAATCGAGTTTGCTAGCAAAGCAGCAGAAGAACTAATAAAGGTAGTGATAAAGACGAAGAATGCCTGTGCTGAATTCTTTAGGAGAGTGCTCCTAACTTACAATCAATGTCAGACCTCTGCTGCAAGGAGATTAAAAGTGTTGCCGAAGAAGGAGATATTTTTGAAGCAATTATAGGAACAATGCAGCAAATACGAACGGGGTATTCAGCTAGTGGAGAAATTAGATGAAGAGGTGCTTAAGACTGAAATAGCACATGCAACAGTTAGCAGTCACTTACTAGAAGACCAACTTTGCTTGATTCCTGCCAGGGTAGTGGGTGTGAAATCCCAAGCCGCTAAGCACGAAATTACTATCAGATTTCTTGAACCTTCTGGGTTTGCGAATATCGCAGTAGATGCAAATGCATGGAGGAAGTTTATGAACGAACAAGTTGGACCCTCTTAGTCGGACTATCTAGCACTTTTAATAATTAATGTAATATATTGTATTTATCTTTTTAGAGTCCATAAGCAAAAAGGACAAATTTTGGTAAAGGAAAGGTTAGGGGAAGCCCAAAAGGCAACGAGGGTAGCCCAAGAGTTTTGCTTTTTTTGTATAAATATAGGAAAGATTTATGTATCAAAGGGACCTTTTTTCAGACCATCTCGGTGCAAGATTATTGTAAGACGAACTATTTCATCTTATAATAAAGAGTTATATTTTTCGGCTGGAGAAAGCACTGAGGGGTTTCAAATGCTTAACATGGACTGGTTGGATGTGAACTATTTCTGTTTCAGCTTGTTTCCATGAATTGTGAGATTGTTCTAACTTATGGATTCTTTCATGTTATGAATGCACTCCTATTTGTTTCTGTGAAATTTCCACAATCATATTTGAGTAATGAATGTTTTAATTAACAATGAGCTATCTCTTTGTTTATCTGTCTATTGATATTCATGTATTCAAAAATATTAACAGCTATATGTAGTGTTCTTTATGCATGTTATACAATACATTACTCAACATTAAGTACGGTATTTCTCCCTAGGGATAGGTTATATTGTTTTAGTTAGTTTTCTTTGTTTATGATTTAGGAGCGAGAGAGGTAAGACGAGAGGTAAGAACCTGCGCATCACATTGTGACACTCCTTGTTTTCTCTATCAATTGCATTTCATACATAAATATAAAACTAAAAAATAGACCTAAACGGTGGACCAGGCCGCAACTGGTAAATCATTTTAACCATTACTTGACCTACGGTAGCCGAACCGTAAACCGGACGAATTCCCCATACCAAAAAATAATGAACTGATTGGGAACGTTTATTGGGGAAAATCCCTACTGTTGGTACCTGTGATTTTCCAGGCCTCAACAGGAACGTAGGCTGATTTAAACTATGTATGTTCTGTAATTGAGGAATGTTTCCAGCCTACCATTTTGCAATCAACTGAGGGCAGTTTTCAACATTGTGTTCACTGGCCGCACAGTATGTACACTGCACATGAGGGCACTCCCTCTGATAGTTCCCGAATACTCCACAGGTATAACATTGGATTGATTCGTAACCTCGTCCTTCTTCTTGACCGAATCCTCCTCCTCGTCCTCTAAATCCTCCTCGGACTCCTCCTTGCTGAAACTGTGGTTGGGCCATTTGCTGCTGCGATAGTTTTGGTTCCTGTTGGACATAGTGTGAAGCTTGAACATATTGTGGCTAAGACTGAATAAGTGGTGCATGATTATACTGTGGTCGCGGTGCATACTGTTTTTGTGCTATAATCTGTGGCTGAGGTGCAAACTGCGATGTAAACTGTTGCTGCGATTGTGCTGGGATAAACTACATCTGGGGTGGTGGTGTATACTACACTTGCGTTGCTGATTGGGCCATATGAGGCTATGCTTGCATTTCCTAGGGGTCCTCACCATTCACAAAATATGAATCATACATCCTTTCCTGTAGAAAATCATAAGCTCAGCAATTTTTATCATCATGTCCTAATGACCGACAAAATGTATAGTACATATTTTCTACCTTGGTAACCATCTTCTGCATGTATTCACAGTTCTCACGTCAATGCCCATAGACCTAACATATGCAACACCATGGTATACCAGCATAGCTCAGCGAGTTTAGGGCTCCTGACAACAAATACTTTCAGAACGTCGGACATGTGTCCTTGGTATGTCCATTTGCATGGAAACGGGTGCACCAAATATCATCACGATCTTCCTTGGAATTTTTTATATCTTGTAGTTGGAGCGTCAGATTGGCCAATTGTGCTTGAATATGGTTCATTCTAACCACGGTTTCTCCTACCGACGATGCTTCCAATTTCATTGAATTTTTTAGAGCCTCGCTCTATGTCGCAATATTTTGATGCATTAATGGTTGTCTGATAGGTGGGACAAGCGTAGCGATGAACCACTCCTTGTGCTGAACATAACTCATTTGTAAGCTGACCCGAGCCATTAACATCTTAAACCGTTGATCAAAGTCCCAAATTGTTTCATTGGGGAACTGCTTGATTTCCTTCAAATCGGTAATGTAATGAGCTTCAGACTTCAGCTTCTTGAATTCTTTGAATAACCCCGTACAGATTTCATCCAATATTTTTGCGGTACCTCCCCGAGGAACCCGCATGAATCTCATGAACCATTCCAGTGCACGGCCCCTAAGTGTAGTTTCTAACTGGATTTTCTTGACATCATCATCTACAGTCTGTTGGGCAATCTAGATCGCTTCACACAAGAACCAGTATTGCTGTGTGTCGTTAGTGCTGTTTCCATGAAATATTGGTAGCTTCATTTCGTCACCTGCCATTCTGGCCTTCTTCCTCATGCTGGTGCTCTATTGCTAGACAGTTGCTAACACATCGGGAAAGTTGATGCAGAATGCGCATTTCTTCCTTGTGGTGGAGTAGTGTGCAGAGGTGTGGGCACGTTACTGTGGGGGTTCGATCTTTTTGTCCTTCTGGGTGTAACCTAGGCCTGGTCATCCTTGTCGTCACAAAAAGGTCTCTTCATCCCATGTGTTTGTTCCTCGCAGCATCACACTTCGATCACAGTAGGACCTTCTCCCGTCCTCTGCCTCTTCTCTTGAAACCTTGCTCATCCCCTTGTACAACCACTTGTTTCCTCGGAAACCTTCACATTCTCACCACAACTCGTGCCCATCTACCCCTTACCTTTCCAGGCATATCCCCCCTTTTTTCGCGTTGCCTACATCCTCCGCACACCATAGTTCCACTACTCTTGGTCCATCTTCAGATTACCTTTTTTACAGACCAACTGCTTAATTGGCAGCTGCAGTGACAACAAGAATCTTCCTCATGGTCCGCTGAAGAACTCCCTTTCTGCTTCGCTAAATGAATTATTGGTGTCAACTGCAAAATCGGTAATGTAGCCTTCCAGAATACTGTCCAACCATGCTTCAACTGCCCGTGATTCCTTATTATCTATTTCTTGTAATTCCTGGATTAGCTCCGGAGTCCAGGATGTTGGCTCTCCTCCTTGGAAATTTGTTTTCTTAGAAGTGAACTTCACTAGACACTCATGCAAGAGCACATGAAACTCACAAAAGAACCATTCATGAGGACCTTCGTGGATATATATATCCAACCAATGGCTCATCGACAACTTCAGATTCTGATTTTCGACTTCAGCAAATTCTTGCAACTTTAGATCAAACCATCCCTCGATCTCCGGTCGAGTCGGATGCCAGAACATATCCTCCTTTTAATCGCAACTCATCCCAAAAACGAAAAACACTTGTTGGCAAAAACCCACCAACAAAGTCTCATCGACAAGGGTTCTCACTCTGTCGACGCCCAACCAGCGCAATCTCCTTGAGCACCGGCCTGGACAGGTTTTACCCTGCCCAGCAACATTCACAGAGTGGACGAAGTCTCACCTGAGATGTTCAACGGAGAGCTGTCGGAACCGAGTTTCTGGTAGTGAGGAGGGAGGATATGGGATCCGACGGGGAGATAATATAACCATTAGATCCAAAACTATGCGGTCATCATTAATTCATTTCCACAACTACATATTGCATCATGCATTTGTCACGGTATCGCTAGTGCAAGAACATCATTTATAAAACATCTCAACTCATAATGCAACTGAAATGTGACAAACTTAGAACAAATCGTTGTGACATCAGTAACTCATAGCAGAAATGGAATAGACCACAACAACATCATAACAGCTCAGATCGCAGCAATATCATAACAGAGAAAATGGTAGAATGGAAGACAATATTTATGCAACTACTGTCATATCATATTAATCTTGCGCAAAGGATCCAAAACATACAATTCTTCTCCACAACAACAGGCTGAATACATTAGGAAAAGCCTAGATAGATCGCAAATACAATAGGAAATTCTCCCAAACCATAGATAGATTGCACTAGACCTCGTGCGATACTCATGTCTTGATGATGTCTCCCTTATCAATTGCAAAACTAGTTCTATAAATAGGCTTGCTCCTTTACATTGAGGGTCCACTTCTAACTAAATTATAACCGCTAATGACCTATTGTGACAAAACTTGGTCAAATAATATATAAAATATTCAAAACGGTTATTCTTCCGCCCATCGCGCTGATCTGGCCTTGCGTGGTACTATGTGAGCTTGCGCAGCTGCCACAACGCTGCATAACTCACTTACCAAAACCCCTGCCAACAGAAGTCATAGAGGAGGCCCAGATACAACAATGCTTATGGTAGGTGGAGACCAACCATTGGAGGTAGAAAGATGAGACAAAATGAATTTGTTGTTACCTGGACAACAACAACAACCCATATCCCAAGTTGTCCCGCCATCCATGTTACATAGGAGTAGCGCTCAGGGATAAATCCACACGTTGGGAAAAAGAAAGAAGCGTCCCAAACACTCAATAGAGAGAAAATGCATAGTTGATAGAGCGAGGCCTAAAAATAAAGAGAGAAAGGGCGTTCCAAACCCTAAACATTGAGCTCCCCCACCCGTGCATTCATAACAACACCATATGACACAGTGCGCATTTTAATTACAATGACATGAACCAAGATGATGTGTTGACATTGTCCATAGAGTAATGTGTATACCTACGTGTCACCATCATAAATTTCCTCACTCGTGCACAATCTTATCATTGGAGCCAAGGAAAGGGATAGGAGAGGAAGGTCCAATTCCACACTTAGAGATCTCACTCCATAACTCACTCCAACATAGAACACCACGAGAAGAATATCAATCTTTTTTAAGAGCGTTGGTTTTGATAGATAATATTGAGAGCTTTTCCCTAGATTTGTAATACCAGTTATCCCCTTGGGTCATGTCTACAGAACCATCGTACTGTAATAGATTACAAGTTTTCAATCTATGAAATATTGTGGTATGATTGGCTCAAAATCCATGTTTTGTGTTGCTATGGTGCATGGCTTCAACGTGTCAATGGTGGTTTCTTGAGGATTTCAAACTTCCATACGTTGCATTATTTAGCATCTTGATGTAAGAATTCATCGAAACTATATCATGTTGATTGCTATATGTTCAGTATTATGCTCGACATCAAAGAAAAAGCACCCATTGGCCTTTTAAATCTCACTCTGATGCTCAACCATATGTTCTTGATTTCCCTCTTTGTGGGAGGTGACCAAACAAATAAGAGATAGCTTTGAACTGTAATATTGGGTTTTACGTTACAAATGAAAATGCATATGAACTTTATTACCTACAAATGTAGGTGGGAACATAGTTTGACCAATTTCATAAGAAAATCATGTCAAAGAGAGCTACAACACAGATAGAATCACTAAGAAGAAAATATATTATTCATAATAGCCTGACTTTGTCATGACAAACTCTAATGCATTTGTCCACTGCAAACTTGCAAATTTCTTCATTGGCAGGTAATTCTACCACGTAGCCACTTGTTTCTTTTAATTCATGGTCCATGCGGTTTGTTGTCAATAAACTGTTACAATGCGTGTGGTATTATTTGTATTTAATCCAGAATTGAGGATGGGTTCAAGACCAATGGAGGGGTGAGAGGGATTTATTTTAAGAATGGATGGAAATGCACCCTATATTTCAAGGACAACAATGTATAGGATATGTGGACTTCTCAATTATAGAAGACTATATACAAATTAGAAACAAACTAATTATAGTTTTATAATGGAACATGATTAATCATAAATAAAACACAATGGTTCATGACTTTGTGTTTTCTTTACATAGGGATAATTAAGTTTTACATATGTTTAATTTGATATGTATAGATCTATTTCAACATAGAAACATTAAATGAGTCCTTAGAAGATGTATGGGTTTGATTCCAACTATACATATCTGATTTTAATGGGTGAAGTTTGATTTATGATTTTAGAGGTTTGATTTTTAATTGTAGTGGTATGATTTGTGTGGTAAATGATTGGTTCTTTCTTGAAGTGGTATGACCTATCACTTTAGAGGGATGACTTGAATTACATTAGATTGAGATGGAGTTACGTGCCTCTGATTTTGTATAGAAGATGTCTCATATTGTGGCTACTATATTATAGAATTTTTTTTTATGAAAATGGTATATGCATACCCAACAATCCATTATATAATTTGTTTCAACCTCAACACTATCTTTCAAGGCTATTTTAAAGGCCTCACAGAATGAGAAAATAAAATATTAAAACAATACTATTTTTTGAAATATCGCATGGGATTCCCCCACTCCTTCATAAGAGATGATTAAGAAATCCCCCACTGAGGGGTCAAGATACATCCTATCATCCCTAAGATATCATGGGGCCATTCGTTATGGATAGTATGTTCAACCCTAAGTTGCCTCAACTCAAAATCTAAAGTCATATAATCCTTTGGAGTGTCTTTGAGTTGGCCCTTTCTATTAATTTATATTTTGTTTATTTTTCTCTCTTTATTGCTGTTTTGAAGTTTTTAATTCTCAAAACAAATATTGAGTCTTTTTTTAATCAATTAAAATATTTTTCCTTTTTGAAATAATAAAACTATTTGTAATCATCAATTACAAAAGGATTTTTTTCATTATATAGAAAGGTATTTCACAAAGGGAATTAATTTACATAACATTTTTATTTACTTTGAGTTCTTGTATTCAAGCAGAAGCCCTTATCATTTCTTTATGCTTTTTAAGTTTTTAGTGTGTGCTATTTTACTGGCTTCCATAATTGTATGGATATTTGGTGTGTTTGTTGATATTTTTTTTTGCATTTTCAATAAACTTTTTGTATGGATATTTGATATGTTTGTTGATATTTTCTGTATTTGCAATAATTTTTTATTGGATTTGTTGTAGTACTTTTGTTACTTATTTCTCAATGTGTATAGAGATAGTATATGTACTTAAACGTAGATATATTATTAACTATGGACCGTGTAATTCTAATGTTTGTATGTTATTTTAAATCATTTTAAAGTTTGTTTTGGAAGTGTTGTTCTATTATATCAATCTTAGATGCACAATTCTAGACATTGTGTTGAATGGATTTACGACTTTTTCACAGTGTCCATTAGAAAGAGAAAGCAAGAGGACTTTAATTTCTTAAGGGGATATATCATACACTAGGATGGAACACAAAACTCCACATTAGAGTTTTCCCATTCAAAAGAGGTGATTTTTATTCTATCATAATCACATTTGCTATTATAACTAAAGTAAGTAATTTCTTTTCTTGGGTTCCATTATTGATTCTCTGATTAGGTTTCATTTAATTTAATGCATTTACATAAAATTCTATTTGACATGTAATCATATTTTTACTTTCTTCACTAGGATCTATGGCCCTTCTCATACATGCCACTGAATGTTTAAGCATACTACTATTGCAGAATCACCATGCAATTGTTTAGACTCATGTACTGCAATTGGAAAATATGGGTACATCAATATTATTTATATGAGACTGAACAACCACATAACACCATTAATGCATGCTATTAAAAGGTTACACGTTCAAAAGACATAAGTTCATGGGTTTGACACTCTAAATATGCCAAAACCAACACCAATTATAATTTTTAAAACCGATTAAAAAATAGTGTCTTCAACCACACAACTAGTAAGCAGACTTTAGTGTTACAAATAATTCATTTTCAAAGAGAACCTTTTGGATCACAACAAATTTAATAAACTAATTGAGGTCAAATTTAATTTTGATTTGGCTTAGGTTGGTTCAATCTTGATTTGTCAATGTAGTGTGTATTCATTTATAGAAAGTTTATGAAAATGTTATCCTATGTTAGAATGTGATGGAGTAATATGGAATAATCATGATCAAATTATGAAAATTTTGTTCTTAGCTTAACTATAATTTCCTCTTTATAATACACCCGCTTTCTCTCAACAAGTAG
This sequence comes from Pseudotsuga menziesii, assembly GCA_001517045.1. Classification (NCBI taxonomy): domain Eukaryota; kingdom Viridiplantae; phylum Streptophyta; class Pinopsida; order Pinales; family Pinaceae; genus Pseudotsuga; species Pseudotsuga menziesii. The sequence goes on from LPNX011100762.1 coordinate 40,790, forward strand.
GTTAGGTTCATGGAAATATGATGGTAGTAAGAATAATGATTCTCTTAACTCAATTCCCTACTTTTATATGCATGTTCTCAACTTGTCATGGGGCTTCTTAGTAGAGTCTTGTTTTCACTTTGTAATCCCATCTTAAGAGAATAATTAGTGATTAACTATATAAACTACCATAAAAATGGTTTAGGGACTTTATGGCTTATTTACAACTATGGTTTACTAGGAAGGCTAGGAAATTAGAATATGTAACTCATCAAGGTCTTTTGACCTTATCCTCCTTTCATTTCTCCATCTTTTTTTTCCCCTTCTTCATTTGCAGTCATTAAGATTTTTTATATTATATACAAATGTACATCATTACAATATCTTCGGTTATATATTAAACCATTTAGTTGGTTAGACCAAAATAAGCTTTCCAACTTCCATTAATCATTTTTTCAATATTATAATTCCATTTGACCTTATGTTGCACATCAAGCCCAAGATATTTGTATCAACTACTATAATTCCATTTGAGCTTATGATGCATATCAAGCCCAAGATATTTGTATCAAAACACTTACTAGAAGCTATTATTGTCTTACAAAAATTAAAAGTAAATGGTTTCTTATCAAACAAGAGCCACGTGGTGGCAATGTCCCCGACATTGCCACAACAAATTTGGGGCTAGATGCTTGTGTCTAAACAAAATTTACCGGGCATCATTAAACATTTAATAATAAGAAACATATCATAAGTAGAAATTCAACGTGCATCATTAAACATTTAATAATAAGGAACAATTATAGCCTCCACTAACTTTAAGCCAAAGCACTTCAATTTGCAAGCACAATAGAAGTGTATTTGAAAAGCTACACATAAGTAAGTAGAACAAACTTAAAATGTAGCAATTACAATTATTATATTTAAACACTCTTAACCACTTCAAACTCCTGATCCAACCAATTGTTACCCCTCATGGAAGTTTCTACATTTTTCAGGAATAGAATGCAATGGGATAGCAATCAAGGGCAATAAAAAACAATCTATTGTTAAATAGCAACAAATCTCTATATAGGCAAGCCATTATTTGTTAAACTACACTTTATAGCAGAAACAATTCATCCATTTAGCTAACTTTTTAATAGTTAGAAAATATTATAAATCCATAGAACCTTAAAAAAATACCAACTACCCCATACTAGCAACATATGTATGATACCATAAATACCATTTCTTAGTACATACACCAAATAACTATTATCAATAAACTATATCTTTAGTCGCACTAATAAACATTAACTATACATCCCAAATTAACTATATATATGATTACTTAAAATTTTCATATTGGAGCAAATATGATTATATAAATATTGGACTAAGCTTCAAACAAATCCATTAAAATATCTAGGTATAAACATTTAAGATTGCATTCCAATTTAAAAATATGTATACAAGTTTTGAACTGTATACAAAGTTGTTTGTATAAAGTTCAAAATAATAAAGGAGCAGATTGGAAAGACACAGTAACCCTATAAATACAGATTCTAAGTGGTCACCTCATTCTCTTATATGCATGATGTGTTTTTTTTACACATTGTGGTCACCTCATTTTTACTTTATTAAAAAAAATATAAATATTAAAGATCACCACATGAAGGATGGTGATCTTTTGATAAATTTATCCCACTCCTCTTTCATGATTTCCATTTCTGTTTTCATTATGGAGCCACATGGGATTAAATTAAAAGGGCGTGGACCCCAAATTGGTAGGGGATTCTAGGGATAAAGAGAAGGTTTTATGATCAAAATTTGCAAAGGGGATGGCTTTGGAGGTTAGGGACATGTTGTGAAGTAAAAATTGTTGTAAGCTAGAAATTAGTCCATCTGAGTTTCTACGTGTATCATTCCTATTTTATAGGTATACTTTTGTTTGACTAATTTTATGTCCACAATATCCCAATCTATCATTATATCCTCCATTATTTAATGAAATGGACCTTGAATTGTATATTCCCTCGCCTCTTTTATTGATTTGACAAGACTAGGTTGAAGTCACCCGCAATTATACAATTTTTGGTTGCTTTTATTCCTTCTAAGTTCTGTAAGGAGTTCTAACGTAGCTCCTTTTCCATATAAGCAAGTAACATATAACTACTAAAAACATGGTGTTTGTTAACTAAAGGAAGACAATGCATGCATGAGAGGATCCATTGTGGGGATTATAGGAGGTGTTCCATATGGAATAAATATATATCCCATAGCAAGCAAAAACCTTTGTTGCAACATCTGTAATTGGTAGTACAAGTTTTAATGGAGGTTTTAATAGATGTTCTCGATAACTATTTGTTTTTACTGAGCAAAGGTTTCAAACGCTCAAATGCTTGTATAATAATTACACATTGGGTTTGTCTTTTTTGTTATATGGTGCATTGATGTTTGTATAAAGATTACGCATTGGTTTGATCATTTTTGTTTTAAGTCACACCAGTGCAAGTATATTTTTTATGCATCGATCCATTCATTTTGTTTTAAAATAGATGGTGCTCATACACCTAAATAAAGCATCGATGCATATTAAGCTTTGTATTACACATACAAATGCATTGACACCTATATTACCACGTTCACTAGAGGGCCACATAATTTTGAACATTTGAGGTGAGATGTAGGTGCCATTCTTTGTTGTGAAGCAGTGGTGCATATATTATATTTAAATAACTAATGCATATTTTAATCATGTGCATCATAATATTTTGAAATGTTAAATATAATAATACTTTATGTCATTTAAAGTAATGATTATTTTTTAGAATTGTTAGCACGGATGTGAGAATGTAATTAATAGGCACCAATGCACATGACTCATAAAAGTGGACACACTGCCTAGTGAGTTCAAAAGAATACAATGTACTGATATGTATGTATTTTAATTAACTATTTTTTTTACAAAATTTTAATTAATTATCTTAATTTTGTTTTTGATAATATATTAATTTTATATTTTAATTGTTGCATTTTGAGATAATGATTGCATTAATGAGTTATCCAACATATTACACATTTGTTAGTTGTAACAATGTACCTTTGTTATTTGTAACAATGTACATCAATGCAACTCAATTACAATATATTATAAAGTTGGAGCTACATTCTTCCAACTTATTTCACTTTTCAAATATGTATATAATTACTAAAACCAAATTCTTCCACCTTTTTCTTAAAATGGATTAAGAAACATTTCAAATAAGATATTAAATCTATATTTTTTTACATCTCATTTCAGAAATAAATGTTAGAACTATTTATTCTAATTAAATTCATTTCTAAATTTGACACAATATTCAAAATATATATATATATATGATTTATATAATTCTCAAAACTATTGTTAATGATTTCATGTCTTAATGCGTATGTAAATCTTTCCCATAACTATTCTAACTCATTTCTTTTTCAAAAATAAATAACTAATTATATGCCTTGAGTATATACCTTGAGTTCATTAAGACAATGAATGCAATGTTAACAATTATATCTATACACATTTTAAACCCATAAATATTTTATATAATTTCAACCGTCATATTCTATTGCATTTTTTTAAAAGGAAAAATGATATTTTAAATTGCAATAACAGTTTAAACGCTTGAAAGACTCTTACCTTGCAATATTATTTCAAACTTTTTAAATAAAAGTCACCAACCAAATTGGAAAGCGAACAACAATACGCTTCGTTCTCTCTAGACACAGGTCACAAATCGCCAAGCTAGAAGACCACCACTTGAAACTAAATGTTATGCATAACTGAAGTTAAAGTAGTTGACTCGATGCCCGGATATTCATTGCAGAGTAGATTTAAGTGGAGACTTTAGCCTGGATTCAGTGAGCAAATGGTAGTCTCTAATAGAGACAACAAAGGCAACATACAAGTGACTCTAAGTTATGCAGGAAATAACACTATCGGAGATCCGACAAACAAGGAAAGATCCACATCATTTGAACCACATAAGTGAATTCATAGAGACTGAGTGAAAGCGCTCAGTGCTGTTGAGAATGGAAAGATTTATTTAAGGAATTCCTCTGTTTGGACTAAGGATAGAGCCATTGTAAGATTTTTCATGTAAACATTTTGTTGTTGGGCAGAGATATATAATTCAAACTTAGCATTAGCTGCAATTTTAAAACAACAAAATATTTTTATACCCTTTGAAATTCATAGTTTAACACCGTTATTGGTGAAGGGATAATCCCATAGAAGTTTCAAGATCTGCTCGTACTGATGCTTGATTTAAATCCCTGTTATAAATAAATTCAAAGATTAATTTAAATCCATTTCAGGAACCTATGTTGCCTCCAGTCTAGTTCTATGAATTCCTTCTAATCCCACAACTGTCGTCGCTATATAGAGCATATCAATTGCGGAGAAGAGGCCTCACTGGCATCGACTTGGAATTTCCTCCTACAATGAAGGGTGCGTTGTTCCCATCAGTTTTCTCCAACCCCCTTGAGAGTCCTATCTGGTCGTGCTATGGAACCTGGGACCCCTTGAGTGTGCTATCTGGTCGTGCTATGCAGGCTTAGCCTAGGACCCCTTGAGTGTCCTATCTGGTTGTGCAATGTATCCTAGGAAGAAAGACGGTTCCCCAAAAACAAACACACACAAAAATTAAACAACAATAACTTTAAAGAAACATGTTACAATTGTTCTGAATCTACTCACTCTCCTAGAAGGTCATGGCAATGCAGGGTAGAAGGTCGTGACAATGTCAATCGAATACCTTCGTGTGTGTGTTAAGACGCCCGCTGGTCGAGCCTATCACAATCTATCTAGAGGGATAGTCATGACCGATGCTGACAGATTAAGCAAATTGTAGAAAATAATTCTTGCCAAATTTGGATTGAATCTGTTTCATGCAAACATTCTCCTTAAGCTTCTAGATATTTATATTGAATTTATTTTCCCGAAAGTTGAAGGCGATTCTGTGGATTTGGTTTTAAATTTAAAGGAAAAATGGTCGAAATCAAGAAGCTTCTAAGCAGTAGCTATGTCGAATTCTAACAACCTTCCCCTTTCTATGACTCTATCGATAGAGCCGGGATGAATTCAAAAACTTCAGTGACTGAGGAGATCAACAGCTCTTCTAACTTTATATTTGTAAGAACTTTAAACTAAATGAATTAAACTGTATATGAAACTCAAGCCTATGAAACTCAAGCCTCGAATTGATAGTCGGCTGCAATTATCGATAAGAATCCTGTAACTACAGTATTGATAGAACATGCCTTATTATTATGAACTTATTAATTGATATACGGAGGGATGCAACAAAAGAAGACTAAGTGATTTTATTGTGATGTTATAACTGAGTAACGAACACTCCTCTGTGGCTCAGCTTTGGCTTTAGAACAAGCTTATAAAAAGATTTAGAACAAGCTTATAAAAATATTTTGTGTACAATTGATAACAAGGACCTCCTTCCATAGGATCTGTGAGGTCTCCTATTATGACATCAAACCGTTCACCATCTATGTTCTCAACCTCAGCCCTGCGTCCAAGAATTTCTATTAAAGCTTTAAACTTTAGCAGGAACCTGAGAAGTACAAAGAAATGAAGCTTTAAAGATTCGTTATCTAGCATCATTTGCAGCTCCCACAAAATCCCACTCGTCTGTCTCGTTTAAGCGGGAGTTTCATTCAATCTTCCCATTCTATCTTTAGGTTTTGGGTGTATATCTTATCTCGAACTTCAATGAAATCCGCGCAGTGGTTGTCGTAGCATTAAAAGATCGGGCTAAACTGAACGATCTGAGGCCGGATGGGCATCCAGAATACAGAGTTCGGGCTAAGCGCCAGCGGCAGATATGAGAAGATGAATAACACAATATTCTTCAGTCTTCTAGCAAGGAAACGATCGAGGACGCGTTACAATACATCATTGCTATGGAAACCCCCACTTCTCTGTAAATTTCAACTAAAAAATAGATATTTATTCGCAATTTCTGAAACCCTTGGGAGGAAGGATATTTGGAAACTCCGCAGCCGGGCTTTGAGAAACACGACAAGAATCGACAAGGAGAGCTGTGGACGAGACCTGAGTGAAACAAAGAACCTTCGAGGAACATTTGGGCAGTTGCATGTTTATAATGCAACACGTTAAACTTTGCATGTATGGTAGATGTGTAGACAAGAAAGAAGAACATTTGGGCAGTTGCATGTTTATAATGCAACACGTTAAGTTCTGCATGTATGGTAGATGTGTAGACAAGAAAGAAGACAGATGGAGGACGAGCCATTTATGCCAGGGTTAGATGTCACAGCGTGTGAGTTTGTTAGCATAAACTGCAGTGTCAATCATCAATTACAATGGGATTTACTATAAATTGCGATAAGCGGTTGTTGCAGTAGGAATTTTGCATTTAATTTTTGCTAACGAAAGCTCGCCGCCGGGTCCTAGGGCACAAGACCCTAGAGAAACGTCACCTACACTAACCAATGAATAAGCACAAAAATAGTTTTAAAAAATAAAAAAATAAAAATATAATACACAACCTTAGTTTAAATTACATCTTTTGTTAAATTTACTGCAAATTGCTCTAAATAATGGCCCTAGCCGATTCATATATATCTTGTCCGAAACATAATCACTTACTACAAGCTGTTATTGTATTGAAAAAAAAAATGTAAATAGTATTTTATTAGATTTGACATTTTATTATAAAAATAATAATAATTATAGAAAAACTAAAAAAATAATAAATACAAAAATTAATTTCACCTAAATAATAACTATTTATAACAATTTTCTATTAACATAAAAAAATATTTTTTTTTTTAAACTTTATAAACAAATCTAATCCATTAAAAGCATAGCATAACAACACATGTTAACCAACATTCGAAATAATAATAAAGGATTCTTAAGAAAAACTTGTATATACACATGCAAATCAGATAAGTTGCAATTGAGCTTTCACTCCTCTGTATATTCGACGTTCTTCAATTGATTGCTTCGGATATCAAAGAGGCCGTGTTTACAGCGAAAGTTGTAAAGCTTCCTCTTACTATTGAAGTGTCTGTTCAATCACACCTCACAATTGGAACTAGGGCCATCCAATGCACCCCTTTGTCACCTATACACAATTCAGATATACTGTATTAAGCCTCGATTAGAAACTTAAATGGTTATACCAAAAGTTTATGCTTACACCATATAGTACTCGGGCTTAATCACCAACTAAGTAATATACATAAATTCGAATAATTTGATTTCAAATAGTTTAAGAACATTCTTTGAGTAATATGAAAAGGATAGGAAGACCATTCGAGGGTCTAGATACACCATGAATAGCATAAAATAATTACTTACAAATTAAAGTAAAATACATTGTATTGCCTCTAAACCATTGCCCCTATAATAAATAAAATGGTCAAATGAATTTTCTTGAAGTTTGCATATCAGTTAGAAGTGAAGCTTACAAACTCACATGGAAATTTTGTCATCTAATTGAAATAAATATATATATATATATATATTTTATATGGTAATCGTTATTTTTGTTCGGTTGCATTAATTGAAATATATATATATATATGTATGTGGCAATCGTTATTTTTGCTCGGTTGCATTATCTTAGTCATGAATATATATAGTGTATAACATGAGAAATTACACATAAAGTTTATGAAACTTTTTTTAATGGTTGTGTCTTATATCTTGACATTTTTTTCAGGGTCAGTGCATTTCCACCATTGGCTGAGAAACCGCAACCCAAGGGAATCTAAGCCATCAAAATCACGCGGGGATCGCACTCGGCCTGGGCTACACCAACCCTTAACATGGCTAGATTTTTGGGTGCCTCCTCCCAACCAGCTCACCCCTAAGGAATTTGAACCCTAGTCGCCTTTCTAACAATACCCACTCCTTAACCGAATGAGCTAGCGGAATTTGACATCTTATACCCTGACATTAAACACATTACATAGATAACTTCTTTGGCAGTATCAAGGAGAATTTCATAACTATAAGGTGGGGGTGCATTAAGGAAAAGAGCTCCTTTACGCATGTATCTCTCTAAATGTTTCTTCTTTTGGACTTGGTCTAGATATTCATAAGTGGCCTTTAAAGCTTCTTTTTGCAGAATTTGACAAGATTTATAATGGTTCATTATTATTGATTTAATTAATAAAGATAGTCCACATATCAACGTTTAACTCCACATGTGATGATGTCTTTGTTTCCTTAGTCTTGTCGAACTCCACATGGCATGTAGAATCTAATTTTGAATTCATTCTTATTTTCCATCATGCGCCACGAGGTTCAAACCAATAATCGGTTGAAGTCCACATGGCATGTCACATATTGGTTGAGAGATGTAGCTCGCATTAACATATAAGCTTCAATGATCCTTATGAAAATGAGGAAAAGGAGTGTTGTCTTCTAATAACATAATGGTTGATTGTCTTGGCCTTCCTCTTTCTTGAAAATTCTATTTTTTTTCCTTTCTTAAAAATCCCATTTTTTTCTTACTACAAGCACAAGGACAAGAACAAACATCTTGTAAAAAATCCTATTAAATTTGTGGAGACCATGTCTTTGAATTAATTCAAATACGAGGAATGAAAAATCAACATTTTTACACCATGAATAATTTTTTTTAATATAATTAAATTGTGTATGAAAAACAAATTAAACTAAAGATATACATTAAAATAAACTAAAACATTTTATATATTTATAATTTATAATCTTGGCTTAATTTTTTTTTAATAATATTAAAAAAAAATTTATTAGAATATTTGAAATATTCAAAATAATGATATCGTACATTCACAATCATAAAGTATTAGGGGTAAGCACCTAGAAAAATCTTAATTACATTAAAAATAACACAATTTATTTATGTGTTAAGTTGTTATTTTATGAACAAAATTAAGATATAATAGCATAGATCCATTTTAAACCTAGATCTATGAAGCATCGTGATCCAATTTCTTAAGGTGTAATTATTTTACCTTAAGTTTTTACATGTTGAGAACAATTGACATCTTGATAAATTTGATCCCTCTCGGTGCTTGATAAGCACCCAGTTTAAGATGGATCTATGATGGTTTTAATTTTTATTTGACAAGGGAACACATATTTTTTTAATTCATTTTCATTTATTTTTGTTTGTGATTTGAAATGAATATTTTTAATTACTTTTTATTTTTGGTAGTGTCACATTACATACCGTTACGTGACAACATCTCCCTCATATAGGTTCGCATAGAACCTCACTCCTCTTGGTGCAATTAATATGCAAAAAACAATTTTTGATAATAATAAAAGATATGCTGATATACTCATGTTCAACGTTATGGTGGAGAATACAAGATGCTTGATCTAGAGTTTGGAGAATCTTCAAGATTTACAAAGAATCTTTGGGCATGGGATCGAAGTTGAGAGGGAGTGGGGTTCCCTCCTATGATGACATGTTGAGGGTAGAGAGATTCATTTGAACCACCAACCAAAGGAAAATATAGATCAAGGAAGTGACAACAAGGGAGAGAAGGGGAAGGAACATGATGGTGCAAAGGGTGAAAATCAAGGAATGACAGGGAAGGGAAAGAACCTATCACATACTTGCAAAAAGAAACGATTGCAGACAAACGATCATATAAAGAGACAAAGTGACCAATTTGAGGTTGCATCCCTAAATCCACCTATATCTTGAAATATGAGGTACCTTCGTTGAATATTGGTTACTATGTTCATACATGTAATACCATGCACTCATAGGAAAATTTATGGGGATATATGGCCAGAAAAAAATCCCTTACAAGGTGGATCAATACCAGATGGAGGCCCAAAGGACATATTGATTTGAAATTAGGCTCCAAAGGTTTTTTTACATCTATTTCTCTAACTTGGAAGACAGGGACCATGTGTTTGAAAACATACCATATTTTTTTAATTCGTCGGGTCTCTACATTCATTTATGGAACGAAAGATCCATTCTTAATCAGGAAGATTTCACTAAATATCTAGTATGGATCCACTTGTTCTCACTACCACAACAATACTGGAATGAAGAAACCCTATTGGGAATTGGGATCACTTTGGGATCTTATGTGAGATTGTCAGCACATTTGAACCAAACAAGGTAAGTATACATCCTATGCACGCATTTGAACCAAACAAGGTAAATATACATCCTATGCACACATTTGAACCAAACAAGGTAAGTACCAAACAAAAGATGCCAAGCATGTTGAACTTTGGTATTGTCATTGGTGTCAAACAAGAAACATGTTGATGAATGCAAAAACATGATGATGTCAAATAGCAAGCATGAAGTCTTGAAGATTGTTGAACTTAGGTGTTACAATTGATGATGTCAAGCAAGAATCTAGTTTGAAAAAATATATAGAAAACATGTATACAAGGCTCAAAAGTGCACAAAACCTATCAGGTAATGGTTCTCTATATACATGAAGCCAGTTTGAATAAGTATATAAAGAATAGGTGTGCAAGTTTTTGAAGTGTGCAAATCCCACCAAGACATGGGACTCATATGCGAAGATGCCACCAAGCAATTGGACTCAAGTGTGCAAAACTCCAGGAGGATGGATTATCAAAAGGTGTACGCTGACGAAATATAGAATGAGTTGGTTAGCTTGACTAAGAAGTAAGGAAGTAGGGTATCACCAACTCAAGGGAATCCCTATCATGTGGACACATCTCTTGAGTAAGAATAGTATAAATACGCAAGAGATGGAAATGTTGAAGCTTAAATATGAATAAGATGTGATCTTTTGATTTGCAAGCTCCAATTTTTGGAGTATCAATAACTCGTTGATCTAGAAGAAGTATATGCAATAGAGAGACAGATGCACAAAACAATGAAGAAAAATAGCAGATGGTGCACAAATTAGAGGAATTCCCTACACTCATATGTGCAAAGAGAATATACAGCATACGATAGAAGTTTCAAAGTGTTGATATTGTAGATTACACAAAGTGCATATCACATATTAAATATTGCATATTATAGAAGACGCAAATCATAGAAGCTAAGTGTTGATATTGCAAATTGCAGTAGATGTTGATCATAGATTGCAGAAGTTGAAAATTGTTATAGAGTGCAGAAGACATAGATCACAGATTGCGCAAGTCATAGTTTTGTTACAACAATTGTTTTTAGGGTGTTAGGAAGGGGCATGGACAGGAATTCAAAGCATCCTTTTAGTTGGAATTAAATAACAAGGAAAGGTTATTGTAGTATCCACTCAGGTTAGTTCTTGAACAACGCAACTCGGTGCTTGCGTAGAGGATTGAAGTCCTTACAGGTTGGTTCCTACAATTAGAAAGTTTTTGTTTGCATGTGGGATTGGTGTCCCAATATATATATATATATACAACGTTATTTTACATATTATTTGTGCATTCATGTCCTTTAATATTGAAGTATAATTTTTTAAGTGAAAAATTGTATATTATGTGCTTTATACCGATTCAACCCTCCTCTTAGTATACATAAGAATTCCAATAATTGGTATCAGAGTGGGTGTCTTCAGTAAAATTTTAACCACTAGAAGATAAATCTTTACACATAAATGGATAAACGAGAAGGATTATCCACAAACAGAGCACCAATACTTAATGGTTAAAATTATACTTTCTAGAGATTCAAGATGCAAGTATATCTGCAATCCTTGGGTGTCAATGTCTGGAAGTCAGTTGAAAATGGTTACAATGTTCCTAAAACTACTCCAGTTGATGCAACTGATAGAAAATAGTATGAATATAATGAAAGGGATAGAAATACAATACCGTGTGGTCGTAGACTCTGAGATTACCAAAGTCATGCGGTGCACTTTAGCTAAAGAAATATGGGATAAGTTAAGAACATCTATGAAGGAGATGAAAAAGTTGAAAACTTTCTTAACATAGTTTGAAACTCTAAAAATTAGAGAAGAAGAAAATATCACAGCTTCTTTTATTCGTGTGGATGAGATTGTTGGAATATATTATATTCCTTGGAAGGTAATAATGTCTTTGTATTATGTCGAAAGGTGTCTACAATCTTACGTAAAAGAGTAATACATTTAACCCATAGTTATATGGTGGTGTATTTACTTGTGTAGAGTATGTTTCCATGGTATTGTATTAAGAGATGTTATTTTGGAGATTTATATTATCCCACATGCAATATGTGAGAGTAATTCCTCCTTATATTATCCCAGAAAAATTTTAACCTTTTATTTGATCATATTATGTTTCCATTCCTTTATATGATATTTGCTAACCTTTGGTATATAAGCATTTTCATTTATGTATGAACAATTTTGTTTTATGATGTTTATATGCTTTAATCTTGAAAGTTCTTGTGCAGTTAAGTTCTTTGTTTAGGCTTTCACCTTATTCTAGAAGTAATGAAGCACCATCTTCTACTGTTAAAGTCATGATGTTCATATGTATGATATAATTTTCGATATCTTAATAAACATGATTAGAAGCAAAACCTAAATGCAAAAAATGAGTAACAGAAAACTTAAATACTTTACCATACTGATTTGAATTTGCAAAAAACATAGTTAGAAAAACAGTAAAGGAAAGAGAAACTTTTACTTACAACCCTTTGAAAAATGTGCCCAGAAAAGCACATTTAATATATCTAAGCAACCAACAACATATCATAAAAGATAAGAACAAGAAAAGAAAAGGACAAGAGAACACCGATATACGTGGTTCACCCTAATGGGTTACATCGACGGGAAGGTAGTCTTCTATTATCTCCAGAATGTCTTCTCCAATCTTACAAGAGAGAAAAGCACACATACCCCAAAGAATATAGATGATGTACAACAATGTCACAATAGTACCACTGCTACATCAAGAATGCATGATATGTAGAGACTCACTTGACCCTATTATATACTAAGAGATGAGGAGAAATTACTCTCACATATTGCATGTGGAATAATATAATTCTCCAAAATAACATCTCTTAATACAATACCATGGAAAAATACTCCACACAAGTAAATACACCACCATATAACTATGGGTTAAATGTATTACTCTTTTACATAAGATTGTAGACAACTTCCGACATAATACAAAGACATTATTACCTTCCAAGGAATATAATATATTCCAACACTCCCCCTTAATAATGGCTAGGAGAAGGGCCCACACTAACACTAAGGAAGGAAGGAGTCATTACGCGTTGGTTGCTTAGATAGTTTAACTAGTTTAGCTTGATCTCTAGTATTTTGTCATGATGATAGCTATAAACCATCGAATGCTTAATATTTTTTAAATATTCTTAATAATTAATTTGTTCTTTTCTTTGTTTTGTTTATAAAAAAAAATTTATAAGAACAATCTCATATGTGTTATCTAGTGATCATTATTTACTTTATTTATATGTTATTGCTGAACTTTATGTAAAATCAATTTCATTCTTTTATAAGTAATATCTTTATGATCATTATATGCTCTTGCTAATTAAATTCTTAAGTAAAATCATTTTTTCTTAATCTATGTGATATCATATTTTTTGGCTTGTCATAAGTTATTTAATTGGGATATAGTTTCTTTTTCATGTATTGCAGAGATTGTATCTAGTTCCTGTGCTATTTGTCTCTAACATTCCAATATGGAAGCATTGACATTTCCAGGGCATTTTGTCTCTTGCATATTTACATAGCGTTAACAAGAAATGAACCCATGATTAAGACCATTAGTGACTTGTCATTTCATAATTTTTTATAAGTGATATCATGAGTTGATCATAATTTGCTATGTGTTGATCATATTAAACATTTTGATTTATCTATATCTCATGTCATGTTTATTTCGATCATCTTTTACTCAATATTTATATGGCTTTGAGCAATATTTAAATCTTGAACTATTTATCGTGAGCACCTTGTTCTTGTTGCAATGAGATTTCTATTATTATGATTGCAGAGTTTATCTTGTTCCTACTTGTCTCTAATGTTCCTATATGGAAGCATTAACATTTTCAGAGCATTCATCTCTTGCATATTAACCTCATACTAATAAGAAATGCACCTATGCTTCAGATTAGTTGCTTGATGACTAAATTTTCATATATTTAAGTGAAATATTTGGCGTGACTATTTATATGTCGCGGCTGACACTTAATGTGTAAAAGCAACTTCATTTTCCTTAATGGGCAAGTTAATCTTTTATTTGATCATATTATGTTGCCATTCCTTTATATGATGTTTGCTAACCTTTGGTATATAAGCATTTTCATTTCTGTATGAACCATTTTGTTTTATGATCTTGATATGCTTTAATCTTGAAAGTTCTTGTGCATATAAGTTCTCTGTTTAGGCTTTCACCTTATTCCAGAAGTAATGAAGCACCATCTTCTACCGTTAAAGTCAGGATGTTCATCTATATGATATCATTTTCCATGTATAGACCATTGGGGTCTTGTTTCTTCGATGTTTGAAGTCTTCAACATATATTTATATTGCACCTTGATTGGAAGAATGTCTGCTATCCGCATGTGTATTGGCCACCTAGGTTTTTTGTACATTGTTGTGGTGTTCTTAGCCACATGTTCTATTGTATCAGCCATCAGAAGGTATCTATACACTGGTGTGGATGTTATATCAGAGTTCTTCAGCTATCATGTATGGTTGTGATGATTCTTGTGGTGATTTGGGCATCTTGCGATTGGATTACGTCACATGTTCTCGACATTTTATTGTTGGGTCTTTCATCATACAACCTGGTTCGTGTGCACTTTCATGATTCAGTGAGAAGCAGATGTTCATCGTCAAATTCCATCAGCTGAAGTGTTCTTCTTTTTCAGCTTTGGTTCTTCTGGAAGTTGTCATCAAGGGGGAGCAGTAATGACTCCTTCCTTTCTTAGTGTTAGTGTGGGACCTTCTCCCAACCATTATTAAGGGGGAGTGTTGGAATATATTATATTCCTTGGAAGGTAATAATGTCTTTGTATAATGTCGGAATTTGTATACAATAGGGTCAAGTGAGTCTCGACATATCATGTATTCTTGATGTAGTAGTGGTACTATTGTGACAATGTTGTACATCATCTATATTCTTTGGGGGATTTGTGCTTTTCTCTCCTGTAAGATTGGAGAAGACATTCTGGAGATAATAGAATACTACCTTCTCGTGGATGTAACCCATTACGGTGAACCACGTATATCGGTGTTCTCTTGTCCTTTTCTTTTCCTTTTCTTATCTTTATGATATGTTGTTGGTTGCTTAGATAGGTTAACTAGTTTAGCTTGAATCTACTATTCTAACAGAGATTGTCTATTCTATTAGAGATCTTGGAGCACAAATAGATGAAGAATCAATCATGCAAAAAACACTAAAAAATCTAC
The DNA here is from genome assembly GCA_001517045.1 of Pseudotsuga menziesii. Lineage (NCBI taxonomy): Eukaryota > Viridiplantae > Streptophyta > Pinopsida > Pinales > Pinaceae > Pseudotsuga > Pseudotsuga menziesii. The sequence goes on from LPNX011100762.1 coordinate 56,150, forward strand.
CACCTAGATTTTATTCAAAAGTATCAGTCTTGGAAGATATAATATACTTGGAAAAAATTACAAATGACGAACTGCACATGATTCTCACTGCATATGAAATGAGGAATGAAAAGGAGAATCCTTCAAGGAAAGAGGAAGCCTTCAAATCCACCAAGAAAAAAAAGTAGTAAGCATGATCAGAACAAGAAGCCATCAAATGTATCAGATGAAGAGGAAACAAACTTTGTGAGAAAACTAAAGAGGGATTGTGGCCAATATAAAGGTAAGTTATCCTTTAAATTCTTTGACTGTGGTAAGGTAGGCCATTTTTCTTCCAAATTCCCTTTTAAAGGAAGTAGAGATAGTGGTAGTGATGAAGAACTCAACCACCGAGAATAAAGAAAGGCATACCAGCAAAGCAGGGATGAAGGGAGAAAGAAGTTTCCTAAACAAAGAAAGAGCTTGTATTCTAAGGAAGACAACAATTCATCTAAAGAAGATTATTGTGATGATAGTCCAAGAGAAGTTATTTTCATGGAAATTATTGAGGATGAAGATTTAGAAGAAAAAGACAATTGTTTCTCTTTTACAAGGAAGAATCATCAAATGAAGAGACACATGGAAATAAACCAGAAACATCAAGGAAGTATTACTACAATGGAATTTATATATCACCAAGGAAGTATTCTTACAACAGAATTTATATCTTACCTTCAAAATATGATGCAGGAGTTGGATCAGGTAGTGCAGAAGACATATTCAATTTTGAAGATGAGGAAATTGCAGAAGTTGACTTGGAAGCTGAACTAATTAGTGATTTGGAAGAATTGAAGAAATAAAGAAATAAGAACAAATAATTAAAGGAAAAACCATTAAAATCTTAAGAATAGGTCAAGGAGTAAAAGTATTCTCAAGAAACATTAGCAAAAAATATGAGTAAAAAGGAAAGAGATCTTGAAAGACAACTGAATTGTGCACTAAATGAAGATAAAATGCTTGAGGAAAAGAATCTTGTACTGGAAGAATCACTGAAAGAATAAAAAAGGTAAAATGATATGCTAACAGAGTATCACGTGTTAAAGGAAACAAAGATATCTCACTTGAAAAGTGAAGTGGATGAAGTAAGAAGAGAAACTAGTCTTTGAAAAATCAAAGACAATTCAAGCATGAAATACTATATTGCACAAATCCAAAAGGTGACAAGATGTGTTTCGATGCATAAATTGAAGCAAAGTTTAACAACAACACATCAATCCTGGATAATATATTAAGTAGTCAGAGGTATCCATAAGACAAGACTTTTCTTGAATATGATGAAACAATTGAAAAATTATACGACAACAAGAACAATTATGTTCCAAGTCAACTAGATACATTTCATAAAAGGTCTAAGAAAATAAGGAATGTGCCTTCAAAACAAGTTCAATCTAGGTATGAAAATTCCTTCAGTTATAAAGGTAAATTTAGTACACTGAAATGGGAAAGATGTAATTATTTTGGTCATATAGCGAAGTATTGTCATACTGTGAGATGTTATGCTTGTGATTGTTAAGGGCATAAATCTCAATATTTTCTAAGAACAATGAAACGATCCAAAAGAAATATTTCATATGGCATTAAAAACAAAATATGGAGGGAAAAGGAAAGCATCTTTGAGCAGTATCAAAAGGGTGTGAGCACATTAAAAAGGTGGATAAAGAAAGCTCCTCGAACATGCATGGCTGGATTAAATAATCCAAGTATTTCTCAAGAAACAATTGAATGCTTCCCTTCTTGTTGATATCTGAAGTTTTGAGTAAGATCCTTGAATTCAACATGTCATCAATTAGGAATTTAAGGAATGTATCACTAGGAATTATAGATATAATATGATGCAGCGGCATCATGGACCAATTCAAATTGTTTCATATAGACTACATGAATGCTCAGAGGAGAGTCGAAGACCTCCAGTGTTATGGTAAAAAAAAGTCAACAAGGAGAGGTCAATGTGAGTCCCGAGGATTTCGAATGTGAGCAATCAATGACAAGCGACAAGGGAGACATGAAGGTCAATTGAAGGTCAACAATAATATTGACCAAGAAAGAAAGAATTCATGAAACAAAATGAAGACAATGGAAGGGACAACCAACTGAAAAATATAGAAACCTGACGACATAACCATTGAGGTAGTTGGGGTACTCACGGAGAAGTTATGGAGGTTGTTACAGAAGTCCAGGAAGCGAGAATTGTTGGGAGGATCCACATAGATCATTTAATGAATCATGGTGTTGCCTAGAATTATGTTAATATTCTAGAGGAATATTTGAAGTTTCGAGAACCAGAATCAACTATAAATATCAATTGATCTTCATAAAAAGGGACTTTTGGTAAGAGAGACTGTTGAGGGAGAGTTTTGAAGAAATTCTGGTTACAGAGGCTTTCGATGTTCATTAAAAGAGTGAGGGAGAGTTAGAGTGAGAGAGTGAGAGTGTGAGAGAAAGAGAGTGATTGGTCGATGTTCATTCCAATTAATTCAAGATTAGACTCGCGTTGTAAATTCCTCTATAAAGAGATTGTTTTATTTAATTAAAATCCATAATTCTTGGATAGTTTATGTGTTGTGTGTGTGATTGTTTGTGCTTTCATTGTGTGCGTTGATTAGTAGATGACCCACTTAGGTCGTGTTTGCATTAGTTGGTATTAGAGTATGAATTTATCCAATGTGAAAGGTCTAGTTGTGATTGGACGAGGAGAGTCGTTCCTACTACAGTTGGGTAGAGTCATGAGAGTGGTGATTTACTCATCTGAACGGAAAGGATGGCTCATAGAGGTGTTAACGTTCATGGAATACAATAGTGCGGAGGAGTAGGGGCCACAATAGACCAGTAAATATTCAAGGAATCCATCCAAATGATGAGGATGCTAACGAGTCAGTGGTCGTAAAGGAGGCACAATGATGGGGATATTTTCCTAAAACCCTTGATCATAGTGATGAAGAGGTCAAGGATGAAGCAAACACACCAAATGTGAAAGAAGAAGAATACCCATAAGGAAATATTTTTAAAGTATTGTCGAATATTAGGGGTAAGGTAAATATGGACCTGGCTACCTACTTAAGAAGTCTGAACCCTGAGGATATGAAAGATTGGATCAGGTAAATGGAAACATATTTCGACATAGAGAATATTGAGGACCCCAAGAGGGTAAGAGTTTCTAGTCTAAATTTGAAAGGCCATGCCTCATTGTTGTGGGACAATGTGTAGGATGGCATGGTAAACAAGGGATAAGATAAAGTGAATACTTGGGATAGAGTGGTAACCAAGTTGAAGGGAAAGTTCCTTCTAATTGAATATATGATTTCTTTGTTTAGGAAATTGCAAAACCTACGACAAAAGGAAATGAATGTGAAATAATTCACGGAAGAGTTCTTTAATTGTTGATCAGGTGATGACATACTGGCAAGGGAGAGGAGGAAGTTACGAGGTACGTGAATGGACTTAAGTATGCCATTCACTATGAGTTGATCCTGTCTAGGTTCAAGACAGTCAAATAATCCTACCAACTAGCTTTGAAGAAAGAGGAGAAGTTGTCCATAAAACCTTCGACAAGAAGGGGAAAGTCGACTACTCAAAGTAATAAATTTGTCACCACTAGAGGGAAAACCAATGGGGCAAGGAAGGAGGAAATTCACGACAAATGATGAGAAGAGAGCATGACCATAGATAACATGCTTGAATACCAGCAAAGAGGAGAGAACACTATAGGTCAAGAAAATAGTGGTCATAGAGGAGATTTTGGAGGAAGGCGAGAAGACCAAGATAAAGTCATCTACTCCAAGTGTTGAGAAATTAGAAACAAGGCTTATGAGTTCCCAAAAAATTTGCATACCACATGTTGGAAATAAATCAGAGGTTAGGGAGTAGACGATGAGGCTGGTCCGACTTCGAAGGGGAATTCATATGAATTTGCATTGAAAGGAGGTTGAAACTTAAGAACCCAAAGAACCCTTCTACAAACACAATAGGAGGAAGGGGAGTTGATGCAAAGAAATTATATTTTTTAGACAAAGGTGAAGATTTGGGAGTGTTATGGTTACAAAAGCGTCATCATGTCACAGTGACATGACAATGCCTAATTAATTTCAAGATTGGTGGAATACATGACAACATGCTATGTGACATGATTTCAATGGATGCATGACATTTGTTGTTGGGAAAACCATGGAAACACGATCGGAACATATTATATGACGGTCACAAGAATACAGTTACATTCGAGAAGTATGGAAAGAGTTTTTTACTATATCCCTTGGACGATCAGGGTAACTACTAGGAAAAGTGATTGTTGATGTTTTCAGCTAAATACTTTCAAAAGGAGGAGAAGGAGAAATAATATTGCTTTACAACTATTCCCAAGGGCCCAAGTGTCGACAAACTAACTAAAGATGTCCTGATAAGTGTTGTTGGAATTCAAGGAAACAATGGTTGATGAGATTCCGACCGAATTGTTGTCGACAAGGAGTATTTTGCATCAGATCAACTTGATTCCATGGTTGAGTTTGCAAAACAAGGAACCGCACAGAGTGAAACCAATATAGAACATTGAGTTGAAATGACAAGTTCTGGATTTGTTGGACAAAGGGTTGATCAAAGAAGGTTTGAGGCCATTTGTAGTACCAATTGTACTAGCACCTAGTAAAGGAAGAGAATAGAGGATGTGTACTAACTCAAGGGTTATCAATATAATCACCATCAAGTATAGGTTTCCATTTTTGAGGATGGATTACTTAATTGATTATCTGAGAGGAGCGACATACTTCACCAAGATCGACGTGAAGAGTGGATACCACCAGATCAATATTAGGGATGGTCATGAGTGGAAGATAAACTTCAAGATCAAGGAAGGGTTGTATGAGTGGCTAATTATGCTATTTGGGCTAACCAATGTGTCGAGCATGTTCATGAGGCTAATGAATGAATTGTTGAATCCATTTATGGGGAAATTTTTTGTTGTTTATATCGATGACATTCTGATTTCAACAAGATGTGAGAAGAAAAATTTCTCATATTCGACAAGTCTTGTAGAGGTTAATCCAAGAGAAGTTGTTCGTCATTCTGTAGAACTGTTCCTTCATGTAGGAGGAGTTAGAGTATATGAGATTCATGATTTCTAGATATGGCCCAAAGATAGTTCTGAATAAGGTGAGGGCAATCTTAGAGTGGCCGAAGCCAACTAATACCACAAAAGTGAATATTTTCCATGGACTTGTCAGTTTTTACTTGAAGTTCATCAAGGATTTTAGTCGGATATGTGCTCCGTTGATGAAATGCATGAGAAATAGGGAGTTCAAGTGGATGGAAGTATCTCAACGAGCATTTGAGAGGCTCAAGAAGAAGGTGACAGAGAGCTCAATTTTATCTCTTCCATACTTTGTCAAAGTATTTCAAGTCGAATGTGACGTGGGTGGGTTAGCAATTGGAGTTGTGTTGAGCCAGGAGATCCCACCAATTACATTCTTTAGTGAGAATATGGACAGTGCCAAGCCGAAATATTCAATCTATTAGTAGGAAGTTTATTCTATGGTGCAGGAAATGAAGAAGTGGAGGCACAATTTGTTTCCAAAATAATTTTTGTTGTTCACTAACCACCAATATATGAGGTACTTGAACACCCATACAAAGTTGAATCAAAGGAACATAAAGTGGGCTAGGTTCTTACAAATTTATGCCTTTGTACTGAATCATAAGTCGGGAAATACTGATAAATTATTTGATGCATTAAGTTAAAGGTTCACGTTGTTTGGGACAACTACTGTGAAGTTGACGATGTTAGAGTCAATGAAGGCCGACTATGAAGTTGATGAATATTTTTTCGATGCATGGAAGTCGTCGAAGGAACCATGGAGTGTTGACAACGATCCATACTTAGATTATTTTGTAGAAGAAGGATACTTATTCAAAGAAAATCAGCTATGCATTCCTAAAGGATTAGTGAGGGAGAACCTGGTCAGGGAATTGCACAACGAAGTACTAGGAGGACACTTTGGCATTGAAAAGACTAAGGAATTGGTCGAAGAGAAGTATTATTGGTTGGTATTGATGAAATATGTGAAGAAATGGATCCATCAATGTCGATTTTGCTAACATTCCAAAGGAAGAAGTCATAATACATGGCTATATGCGTCATTTCCATTGTTGATTATCCCATGGGATGATATCAACATGGATTTTCCGTTGTGATTGATGAGGGCACAATGATGCAACAAACCCATCCTTGTGGTAGTCGACATATTCTCCAAGATGGATCACTTTATTCCTTGTCAAAAGACAAGCAACACCACTAGTATTGTTGTTTTATTTTTCAAGTATATTGTAAGGTTACCGTGGGTTACCAAACATAAACTCTTCAGATAGAGATACCAAGTTCATGGGTCATTTCTAGAAAGCCCATTGGAAGATTATTGACACAAAGTTGCAATTCAATTCTGTGTACCATCCTTAGATCGATGGGAAAAATGAATTCATGAATAGGAGGTTAGGAAATCTATTAAGGTGCCTAACAGTTGATCGACAGAAGCAGTGGGAAAATGTGTTGACGTAAGCAGAATTTGCATACAACAAAGCATTGAATCAATCGACGAGAATGAGTCCATTCCAAATTCTACAGGGGAGAAGTATGCAAGGGGTAACCATCTTAGTCAAGGTGCCCACAGGAATACAGTTGTGTGTAGAAACAAAATCAATTGATGACCATATGAAGGAAGTGAATGACAAGGTGAGGCGACAACTTGAGAAGAATAATGTGGTATACAAGTTGAAGGCCGACACGAAAAGATGATTTCAATCATTCACATAAGGCGATTTGGCATATACACACCTAAGGAAGGAGATATTTCCCAGAGGAGCATATAATAAGATAAGTCTAAAGAAAATTGGTCCATGCATAATCCTTAATAAATTTTCAAATAATGCATATGTGGTAGATTTGCCTCAAGGTATGGGCTTATCATGGACAATCAATGTTTTTGACCTATACAATTTTGAAGTAGAATTGACGAGTGATGGAAGAGAGATAGACAACTTATTGAGATAGATGCCAGTACAATAATTTGAATAGATCACAAAAGTGCTCAAAGAGACAGAAGTCAGGAAGACCAGGTGCTAGAAAAAAGAGTATTTAGTGAGGTGGAAGAATACAAACCAAGAAGAAGAGACATGTATTTTGGAGGAGGAGCTCAAGGAGTTGCTAGGCATCAAGAAATATTATTTTGAAATATAGGAGGTTGACACAGGGGCATCAGTTCCCAATAAAAATCATCATATATAGATGATAGGAATGCTTGGAGGACATTCAATGACCTCTAGTGTTATGTGAAAAAGGTGTTACAAGGAGTGCTCAGCATGAGTCACGAGGATTCTGAATGGGAGAGGTTAATGACAAGTGACAAGGGAAATGTGAAGGTCAGTTGAAGTTCAAAGAGTCTATTGACCAAGTAAGAAATAATTTGTGAAAGAAGATGATGACGACAGAAGGGACAACTGATTTAAAATCCATAAACCCGAGGATATAATAGTTGATATAGTTGGGGTGGTTGCAGAGAAGTTATGGTGGTTGTTGCAAAAAGGATAGGTGCCAAGACCTGTTGGGAGGAGCCACGTGAAGTATTTAATGAATCATGGCGGTGCCCAGAAGTAAGGGAAGCTTCTAGAGGAAGAGTCTAAGGATCAAGAATTAGAGATCAACTATAAATACCATTCGATGTTCAGAAGAAAAAAAATGGACTTTTGGTAGGAGATACTTTTGAGGTAGAGTTATGAAGAAATCTGACTGCAGAGGCTTTCAAAGCTCATTTTGAGAGAGACGGACAGGGTGAGAAAGAGATAGAGTGATTTCTTGATGTTCACTCCGAATAATCTAAGTTTAGAATCATGTTATAAATTAATCCTCTATAAAGAGATTGTTTTATTTAATTGAACACCAAATTGTTTAGCAAATTTATGTGTTATGTGTGTGATTGTTTGTGCTTTCGTTGTGTACGTTGATCAGTATCTAACCCACTCATGTCACATTTTCATTAGAATATATTGTTGCACAAATAATACATTTATTTAATATTGCGAAAGAAAGGAGAACACATATTCAAAGAAACAAAGAATTACTATAACAATGTTAGTAGATAGATAATCATTTCCTCAGAAGTAAAACAATCTTGGATTGCATGATTGCGTTATTCATCATATACATGTGCACAGATACAATACTTTTGCATACTCATAATTTGTATTATGATGGAGTTGTCATTAATAGAAGCAAAAAGGTAATCATACGACTTACAAAAATGGAGATCTAAATCTAAAAACTTATTGAAATACAACTAGGCCATAAGTGGCGTATAGAAAGAAATAAAATAAGTACATAAGACACTAAGACAAGCGCACATTTGTCAAAACTTCCTCAGCGGGAATATTGGTTTACAAAATTGAAATCTTCAACATCCTAGTAGAAAAATATGCAGTTCAGTATCAACAATACTCTGTAATTTGAGGATCAATTCAGTATCAGGAGACAACTGCATTTCAAAACTGTTGGACATTCCTTGAAGATTTTACACTAGATTGAGCTCCCTATGTTTTTAAAATTGTCCATCCGTCTCTTCAGGATTGAAATTTCATCAGCATGTCAATAATTCACTTATGACTGGGCATACCATTTTTCTATAACTACTTCCTTATCCCAAGATGTCATGTTCTCAAACTTGCTTTTGAAGTTTGCAAGCTCCTATTGTTGAGATTCAATTGCTTCAAAAATCCTAGCAATAACCGCATTAACTTGTTGAAGAGGGGTTTCCTTTGCGATAGAAGTATGAGAAAAAATATTGAAAACAAGAAAGGTTGATGGTTTTTTGTTGACTGGAGGTGGTAAGAATCCAATAAATAGATTCAAAAAATTTCTACGTATGATAACTGAAGGGACACCGAAGTTAATTGCATTTATGGTTGAATTGACAAACAATTCATGTCAATTAAATTCTTAAGATTGCGCTTGAAGAGAAAATCCTGCTATATCACATGAGTACATGGGTCATAAATGATATATTAAACCACTTGAAATATCGTCGCACTGGGTAAGTCAAATCAGTGTTGTATGCTAAAGTTGTGTCAAGTTATTAAAAGGTTAAATGATGGATGGATATATGTGTGATCGATGAAGAATTTAATGAAACACACCGAGGGATATTTCATTTTGAAAGGCCTAATAAGATGTGTGAAATCACATCAAGAAGTAGTGAGTAAGAAACAAAAATCATTTGTAGTCAGTTAGACGCAAATTTGTTGTAAATTATATGTGACATGGTAGAGAATATGACTCAGTAGAAATGACAGAAAGATGAATTGAGAAGCATGAACCCAAGGGAATTCTAATACTCGGAAGGAGAGTCCCTTTTCCATTGATGTCAAAGGGGGATACATGTTAAATGCTAAGGAGGAGAGACATAAGAAAATGAAAAACAAAGGATTAAATGGAATTAACACAGGGGAAAAATTTGCGCACATAATAAGAGCTCATATTTAGGGGGAGATTAGTTTTAGTTGGTGTTGACATCAATGCCAAATATGGTGATTATTGATTTTCCCACACCGATTTATTTAATTTTTTATTCGCTAATGCAATTGAAGTCTTATTACAGAGTCGACATGATTATTGGGAATGAGAAATTTATTTAATTGATTCAATATTCATCACAGTCTGCGTGTTGGATCAACTAGGTCTCCACCACCATTTCCTCAGTATCCACCACCTTTCATTGAATTATAATTTATGCTGACAACACCACCACCACCTATATTCAGGATGTAATATAGAGTAGATGCTGAGGCATCAAAATTAGGCTCCTGCAATGCTCAGTTCCCACATAGATCATTCAGTTAACTACACTGCATTTCACGCAAATCAATGCATCAATTTACAGCACCAAAATTTATGATGCATATCTATTACAATGCAGATTATATATTGAATTAACGTGCACCTCACTACCTCAAATCCACCGTCATTGCTATTGACAAAGCATAAGTGTTGGGTATTTCCGAAAATTATTAATAGTTGAATCAAATCATAATCATATCGAAATTGTTGTTACAGTGACCATGAGAAACCAAAAGTAGTTTAGGATCTTACCTTTTTCCATATCGAGAGTGAATATATGGAGATCAAATTTTTCATATCTACTGTGGCGTCAATATTTACTGTGACAATAGAACATCCGCAGGTCATTTATCTATTCAATTAATCAAATAGAACATTGTTATTCTGGGAATTATAACATTATTTTTCAAGAGATGGTATTAATATATATTTACTTACAATCATTGATGAGACCAATGTCTCCATATTCTGGAGTAATGACTCACATTTTTTTTCTCATAGCGCCTGCAACTGGGCATGTTTCCATTTTCTAACTCCTGTATCGAACTTAATTGTGGTGGATAATTTGCAAATCGACACATACCTTTAATTGTAGCAGCTGGAGCAAGCGATACTTGACCATCTTCAGAGTGTTGATGCACCTTATATGCTTCGATGTGGATACTTCCAAGAAACCATATGGGAACCTAATAACAAAGGATGTGTGCATAGGAGAGCATCAAAAACTAGCTCTGGAGGCTTCTAGGTAGGGGATAGTACCGCTAAAGAATGATGGTTCATTGTCATTAGCTTCCAAGGAGGTTCCCTCCTTGGATGGTATTGTCCTTAATGAAAATTCCACCAAAGCAGTGATTGGAAACTATGTTGGTATTCATTTATATGATGTTGATTAATTTTTTGAAACTTGAAAGCGTCATATTTTAGTATTTTTTGAATACCCTTTTAGATACATAATCCATATTTTATTATTGTTGGCAGGTACTCCATGAAAATACATGACCCCCTTCCAGAGCCTTTCAACATACACTGAAAACGTCTACACCCTTGGCTGTGTTGACATTTTATGCAATGGAAACAATTTGTTAAGTGGGGCAGCTGAGACAGTTGGAAAAGGATTTTAGTGTTAAAAGATTGGGAAAAAAAGTAAAAGAAACCTCTTCTACAACCTCTGCCAATGGTAGCAAATGTTTTAATAGAGGTCATAATGGATAAAGTTTACAACTAAAAAAACTTCGTGGATAAATGTTTTAGCGGATTTTTTATTGTCAGTTCGTTTTGTTCAAAATAGGCGCACCAGTGTGTTTAGTAACACAATGCACCGATGTTGTACATTGTAAAGTATCTGCATTGATGCCTTCAAACATAAAGAGGACTGAAAATAATAGAATCTCAACGCCAAACTGGTTCTCATGTATCGATTACACGCATCGGTTCTTTCTTACATAACAAACGCAACTATGTGATATGTCACACTGTATGAACGCATCGGTGCATATAAATCAATGATATGCAATGGTGCATATAATCTAATGATATGCATCGGTGCATATAAACCCATGATATGCACCAGTGTGAAAAACAAATGAAAACACACTGGTGGCGCCATCTAGCAAGTGAGAATCTTTATTTTAAAATTCAACTGTGGGTTTAATTTACATAACCGCACTGGTGCGTATAAATTGTGGATGCACACCGGTGAAACTAATTAGAATAGATGCACCAATGTGTCATTGATTACCAAAAGCACCGCATATGATTCTTTGAGCAATGGTTACTGACATTACATCCAAATATATCAATTTTAATGATTGCATTTATGAGTTTTATTAGTGTTCGAGGAGACGCACCAGAGTGACTTTAATGATCAAAACCATCACATATTATTATTTGAACAACGACTACCGACATTGTAGTGAAATATATATATTGTATATATTTTTTTAATTATATTATTTATTTGAAATTGAAATATTTTTTATAGTAATATTCATTTCAATTTTAATTATTGGGTTTGTTTGGATTAATTTGTTATATCATAGATGCAAACATCTATTGTAATATTTAATAATCCATACATTTAATTACCAATGTATTGTTTCATGTGTAACATTTGACAATAACATTGAAGAATACAATTGAATTAAAAAGTTTATTTTATTATAGTTTATTTTATTATACATCAATAACACTAACTTTGTCATACAAAATAGCACAACATATAGATAACAATTATAAAAATTTCAACATGCATGTAATTGTTACACTTATTAGTAACCCGTTGTTTTTCAATTCGAACAGTATGTCTAGTACATTATTATACAAAATGTTTGATTTTCTCGTATGGTTGTTTCAAAATATACAACAAGTTACAACAACTTGCATTATTATCAAATTTAAAAATGGATCATCATTCTTCGCTGGAATTTTTATTGTTACTCAAGCCACTTGCATTAATTGGGTTATGTGGCTGAATGTTTTGATTGGCTCGATTGTTTTCCTCTTCTTCAACTAGCATCTGCAAACATAAAAATAAAGTGCACTGAGTGTATCTACATTGTCGAGAATAATGAAAAATAAAATATATAGTATACATGAATGTAAATTGAAAAGCGATGTACCTGCATAGTAATAATTGAGTCACGAATGATACACATTCTTTCAAAAGCATATCTCATTCCTTCCATCAACAAGTCTTATGTTGGCTCTACTCCATACTTTATTTCCTGAAAGTTTTATGCCCCATCACAATTAACCATAGATTTAATATAAAGGATTTTTTTAATTATAAAATGAGAGAAGTAAATCAATATAGATACTTACAAAATCCACAATTAATTTTTGATACACCAACATATACTCACAACCCTTGCTTAACCCAATGTCAATCAATTCATTTGATGGTTCCTCTTTGTATGTTAACACTTGTTTGAAGACATCCAAGGATTGACAGTGGAAACAAAAATAAATAAATATACAAAGCACAACCACTACTAAATCTTAATTTCTTATAAGGAAATCACAAATACTCACAAACTTTGCAATCAACCCCCTTTTTCCTTGTCGTCATTTCTTGTGTGTTGATTGGGTTCCATTTTCTTTTCTTTTCTATGCTAACAAAACAATTGAAAATGAATATTTAATCTAGAATTAATTAATGAGATTTACATGATCCTAAAAATCAATTATTTCATACATTTGAACCACGTTGTTGTTAAGATGGATCCTCTTGCAATGCAATTATGTCTATTTCCTTGATCATCTCCTTGTACACTTTTTTTCACACCCCTACTAGCACATTTCACATATCACCTCGTTCATCCTTTGGGATTTTCATAATATTCATAGAAATGTAAAATGACTGCATTAAACAATTTGTATGTTGATACGAATAGCAGAATTAAAATTATTGAAGGAATGATGCTTTGCAGTAGTTATACATACATATTCTACATAAACATGTTTAAGAATATTACTTTTTCAATGATTCTCTTTTTTTGTATGTTTTTTTTCTATTGCAAGTCTGACATGTCTCATTCACCATTACTCTAGGAACACCTATTGTAGTTGGCGTATGATCTAATTTTCAAATCATTTGATTGATTTCTGTATTGTAAGTGAAAAATATGGTTGTATGTTATTTCCACATCCCTCATTGTATTATAAAATTATTTTCCTCTTATATTAACTTCCAGCACCACTCCATATGAGATAAGGACCAATTTAGCATCATTTGCATCTTCTATATAAAAAGAATTCTTATGATGACATTGACTTATGCTGATGTGAGTCCCTACATAACATTCAATATATGTGAATTAGATTATTTGAAACATATTAGTGAATAATCATAAGTACATTATTATTCAAATTTGAAGAAATAATTCATAGTAACTTCTTTTTTATTCACCTGATTCATCCCTCTCCAACCTTTCCATCAATGTTTACGCTCTTCTCGAACTAGATTGGTAAGAATATTATCGAGATTCCTCATTTTTTGGCTTTTCATTTCACACATTAATGAATACATATTAGTGAAATTTACAAATAAGTCAAATAAATTCATTTAAATACATAAATTAATTAGAACCACTTGCCTTCTTTGTAATACTCGAATGTGCTTCCATCACGTTGACTAAAGTTTTGTGCTTCTAATCGTTGATCGATTTACCTTGGAATTTTTGCACGATTGTATTTGTTGATGCAATTTGATTACAGATCCAAGTTGTCATTGAGCTAGTTTCCCTAAGTATCAAGAACCCAAAAAGCAAAAAGAAGAGGACTTTGTTAGTTTTGCAAGTTAAGCTTTACATAGGCATCAATCGTGATCTATTCAAACCATAGTAACAAGATTGGGTTATATTGACACTTTCTATACGAAAATTCATATCATGTCTAAAATACGGTGAATATGTGATATAGTTCGAGTACGTTATGACCAAATTTTAATATGGCCAATTAATTTATTTACAAAAACAATCATTTAAAAAAGGCATTTGAATTTTTAATTAATTTCTACTACAATATCATGAGTCTTGTATACCCACTAGATGTAGAATAGTGAATATGAGTATGTAATTTTTAATTAATTTATGTTATCAATTATCGTTCTTTTCGTGTACTTTGTCATTTAAAGGTTTTTTTTTAATGTAGTTTGTCATTTTGAGTTTTACGTTTTCGGTTTTACCAATTATCAAGTTAAGTAAACAGTTTGAAAGGTAAGATTACATAATTTTCTTTAAATGTTGAGGCACACACCCAAGTTATATATACAAGTTTTCATAAAAATGATTTGTATGACTATTTAAACAAATATAGAATTGAGAAAATAACAATGTCACAACAATGTAAAATTGAAGGCTATAACAGATTTTACTATGCATTATTTGTTGTTTTTGTTATTTATCTTTTCTTTGAAGTTCTAAGTGTAGATGATGACATCTTAAACATTGTTATATGACATGATATGTTATGTTTTAAATTTGAGATATATTTCATGTTGTTTTCAGTAATTAATGAATGTCAAATTTTAATTTGTTTTTAAAATAAAAAAATGCACGTTTTTGTATTTATAAGATGTCTACTCTCATATTTTAGTTGTATTTAATTTTTCTGTTATGTATTTTTTCTGTATCGTATCGTATCCAAATTATATTCGAATTCATACTCGAATCTTGCTACTATGATTTAGATCCCTGTCTATTTCATATTAGATGTTGCCAGCAAAAAAAAATTAGCACAGTACAATCCAGAGTCGCAAGTCAAGCATTGGATCACATAATAATGAAGCAAGTCGCCAAACCAATGCTAAGGAGTAGACCCACGCAAGCAAAAAAAATTCTACAATTGAGATTCTCCACTCCATATTTTGCATCTATTTCCATCCTTGCTACAACAAACACTAGAAGCATAATCATTAATAACTAGAGAATAATATCCAAATTGCTCATATAATATAATATCATCATTTCCTTCAACTTAATTGCTTGAAGGTCATCTTAATATTTAAATCTTACTATTGTCATCAATCTCTTAATTTGTTCACACCATGAGGTCTGACCAAATATTGCCTTAGGTTATTCATCTCCACAAGATCCAAAACATCCTCAACAATAATGTTTTTTAATTCAATATCTACTTAAGCCACGAGAAAAGAAGCTAGGAAGAGTATACCAGTGACTCGTAAATTGTAAGAGTAGGAGAATGTAACAATTTGTTCACAATTACCAGAGATGCGAAATATGGATATTTAGAAATAAGAATTGGATTATTGTTAAAATGTCACAATGTCATCATTTTGGATAATTGTGATCTAAACTTATTTATATCTATATAATGATTAGTCTTTTCAACCTTAAGGGTAAATCAAATTCAAGGAAACAACTTTATCAACAAGAGATATACAGTATACTATTTTGATGTTTTTTTTAAGCTAAGCTAAACTATTATATTAATTAAAAGTAGAAAATACAAAAAAAATAGCTCGTTGGTGGGCCATTGGGGAAACACGACTAGGAACAATACACGAGTTTATCATTTATAATAACCTTGTGTACAAAATTGGTAGTAAAAGAAGCTTCAAGAGGAGTTATTCTCATACCGATTTTACTAGTAAAACACAAAATAAATAGTTAACTACATAAGCAAGATAATTATTAAAACTAGGTAATGTAACCCTCATTTTGAGTTGAGGAAAAGGGGATATCCTTTGCTCTGTTCGTCTCAACAAAATTACTTAATTTTTTGGCCATTTATATCAATTTGATTTTAGTATTCATTCTTCTAGTTTTGTCTTGCATATTCTTTGAATCATAATTTCCTTTCATTCCTTCTAATTGTCCAACAAGGCTTTTTCAAGTAGAGTTTTCAAGAGCCAATAAAGCCAAACAATTTGAATATAATTGGTATCCCAAGTCCTAGAGGTACCTACATATGCCATACAATTCTATAAATCCCATCTCATGCTATCCTCATCCACAACTTCACTCTTCCTCTACACCCAATCCTCAGTGTTGTGAATTTCCTATTGAATGTGATCAGGGGTTTGTTGTCGATAGCATGTGACCACAACATGCGCTTCATGTGCCTTAATATTTAGATGATGGATTAACCCCCTTCTCCTCTTTCCTCCTCGGTTGGATGATCTGTATGTGTCGTTAACCATTTTGATTCATTGAAACACCACGGGTTCTCACTTAAATTTCCCCTGCTCGCAATCTCCACAAGATGTCACTACTGGGTATAACATAGGTTCTTTCTGACTATTCCACACTTGGTACATACTAATTGATTTGTGAGAATAGATTCACAGTAGGATATAGGATCCGAGGGGATTCTCACAAATTAAAAATTCGATATTACACACAATTATGCACAAAAACAACAGAAAGAGTGAAATTGTCATACACAAATGTAGTCAATAACTGATATTATTATGACTATCCAACAAGTAAATATGTCTGTATAAGGTTTATAATACATTAGGGAGAAATCATTAGCCTTTCGAGGTCATGCGAAGGCATACAATTTTCAGGCTAGTATTTGACCTCAAAACACCCCTAGGTGGACCAATGAGCTCCCTAATGTAACGTCCCCATACCCCATAATGCGGAGTACTTAAAAATTTTGTTTCAAGAACCCTTCTTCTCCTTTCGAAAAATAGGGCATGGGTGTTAACAGGCTCTCCCACCTTCATTCTCAGGCTTAGAAAACACTGTAAAATTATTTTCGCCCTTCACATATCCATTCTACGACCAGAAACACCATTTATGCATTGAACCTATTCTTTCTGCACTACGCCCTCCGTACTTTCACTTTTCGCCTTCTGCTTACAAAGCTCGGGAATCAGAAACACCATGTGCGAAGGATATATTCGACCACTCTTCGCCTTCTGCACTTCCTCTTTCTGCCTTTCCGACCTCGGAACTCGAGAATCAAAACTTTAACATCCGACAAAAATGTTCAACCATTATTCCGCCTTCGGCACTCCCGCTTTCCGCCTTCCGCTCGGAACTCGGAAATCGGAACTTTAACATTCGACGAAAATGTTCAACCATTATTTCTCCTTCCGCACTTCTGCTTTTCATCTTTTGCTCGGAACTCGGGAATTAGAACTTTAACATTCGATGGAAATGTTCAACCATTACTCTGCCTTCCGCACTACCGCTTTCTACCTTCCGCTCGGAACTCGGGAATTGGAACTTTAATATTCGACGAAAGTGTTCAACCATTAATCCGCCTTCCACTCAGAACTCAGGAATTGGAACTTTAATATTCGATGGAAGTGTTCAACCATTAATCCTCCTTTCGCACTTCCGTTTTCCATCTTCCAACCTTGGAATGCAGAAATGCGCGAAATGACTACCTTGTTGTCGGTTTCTCGCCTTACGACTGCCGACCTTCTGCTTTCCGACTTTCGACTTCGAAACGCGAAAATCCATATTTTTCCTTCAACATTTCCATATTTGTTGATTTCCTCCTTTCTGCTTTCCGTAGTGATTCGAAAGTCAGAAAAATCGACTTTTCCTTGGATTTTTCGTTGTTTTTCCTCTTTCCGCTTTTCCGCAGGCATATCCAGGGGTGCGGAAAACTAACTTTCTTCCTTGTTCCACTTCCCTTTTTCCGGTTTTCTCCTTCCACTTTCCTTAAGCGGATTCCAAGGGGTTGAAACACTAAATCACATGCATTCTGATCTTGCCACTAGGATTTTAACCTCCAAGGACTTAAGCAAAATGCACTAAAAAAACACAAGGCATAAATAGGAGTAAAATGTAGGGAAACATGAGGGAAACATGGTTTATTGATTCCTACCAAATCCCACCATGAGGGAAACATGGCATTTAAATTTTATCTTAATAAATTTAATTATAGGAACACTCATTCATAAATACTCTTTCAATAATATATATTTGATTTTCTTTTTTATAAAGGGCATCCATTTTCAATATGTTTTTTCCTCTATAATGATATCTATAAATAGCATAGTCTTATTGTATTTTTAATGAAAACATCCTTCTTATTGGCATTACTTCATCTCTTTTGAACACTTATGAAGGGATCATAAAACTTGAATTTATGCTTTCAATGGATCTTCATTTAGACACCACCATCTTTATTATTGTTTCATATATAACAAGTAATTAATCATCATCCTGTGTATAACCAGACGATACAACAATATGCTTCTCTCTTTTAAATGATACAATTATCATTTATCACACTCCAAATGTTGTTTTCTCACATATTCATAATACAACTTTTACTTTCCTCCCCTTATGTTGATCAACTACCCAAAAATTCCAATCAAACATAAAGGAAACCTAGAGGAGCATCCGTTGGGATCAAGAAATACTTGAACTTGTCCATGGAAGAATGTGTTTCTTTGGAGGAAATTGGATACACTATGTCCATCTAATGATGTTTACATAGCTCTTAAATTGAGAATGTAAAATAACATAAGATTTTTTCTTAGCATACCTAAAAAAAATGTGCATTTTGGTATTGTTTTTACAATATAAATACTTCTATATAAAAAATTAATCACAAATTGGTTGAGGGATGTAGCCCACATTAACATATAAGCTTCAATAATCCTTATGAAAATGAGGAAAGGGACTAGTGTCTTCTAATAGCATAATGACTTACTGTATTGAACTTCCTCTTCCTTAAAAATTCCATTTTTTCCCTTCTTAAAAATCCCATTTTTTTCTTACTACAAGCATAAGGACAAAAAATCTTGTAAAAAATACTATTAAACTAAGTTTTTTTTTCATAATTTTGTTGAGACCATGTCTTTGAATTAATTCAAATATGAGGAATGAAAAATCAATATTTTTACACCATGAATAATTTTGTTTAATATAATTAAATTGTGTACAAAAAAAACAAATTAAACTACAGATAGTTGTTAAATTAAACTAAAACATTTTATAATTTATAATTTTTTTAATAATTTTAAAAATTAAAATTTTTCTATTATAATATTTGAAATATTTAAAAATGATATCGTACATTCACAAATATAAAGTAGTAGGGATAAGCTCCTAAAAAATTCTTAATTACATCAAAAATAATACAATTTATTTATGTGTTAAGTTGTTATTTTATGAACAAAATTAAGATATACTAGCATCGATCCATTTTAAACCCAGATCTATCAAGCACCGGGATCCAATTTTTTAAGGTGCAATTTGTTTACCTTAATTTTTTACGTGTTGAGAACAGTTACATCCCGAGAAATTTGATCCCTCTCGGTGCTTGATAAGCACCTAGTTTAAGATGGATCTATGATGGTTTTAATTTTTTATTTGATAGGTGGACACATATTTTTTTAATTCATTTTCATTTTTTTGTTTTTGTGATCCGAAATGAATATTTTAATTACTTTTTATTTTTGGTAGTGTCACATTACATGCCAATTACGTGACAACATCTCCCTCATACAGGGTTGCAGAGAAGCTCACTCCTCTTGGTGCAATTAATATGCAAAAACAAATTTTGATAATAATAAAAAGATATGTTGATATACGAGTCATGTTCAATGTTATGGTGGAGAATACAAGATGCTTGATCTAGAGTTTGGAGAATCTTCAAGATTTACAAATAAGATTTGGGCATGGGATTGAAGTTGAGAGGGAGTGGGGCTCCCTCCTATGATGCCATGTTGGGGTAGAGAGATTCATTTGAACCACCAACCAAAGGAAAATGTAGATCAAGGAAGTGACAACGAGGGAGAGAAGGGGAAGGAACATGATGACGCAAAGGGTGAAGATCAAGGAATGATAGGGGAAGGGAAAGAACCTATCACATACTTGCAAAAATAAACGATTGCAGACAAATGATCATAGAAAGAGACAAAGTAACCAGTTTGAGGTTGCATCCCTAAATCCACCTATATCTTGAAATATGAGGTATATTCACTGAATATTGGTTACTATATTCAATACATGCAAGACCATGCACTCATAGGAAAATTTATGGGGATATATGGCCGGAAAAAAAAAAAAAAAATCCCTTACAAAGTGGATCAATACCAAATGGAGGCCTAAAGGACATATTGATTTGAAATTAGGCTCCAAATGTTTTTTTATATCTATTTCTCCAACTTGGAAGACAGCGACCATGTGTTTGAAAACATACCATATTTATTTAATTCGACGTGTCTCTAAATTCATTTTTGGAAAGAAAATTCCATCCTTAATCAGGAAGATTTCACTAAATCTCTAGTATGGATCCACTTGTACTCACTACCACAACAATACAAGAATGAAGAAACCCTAGTGGGAATTGGGAACACTTTGGGATCTTATGTGAGATTGTCAAAAGTCACTAAACAAGGTAAATATACATCATATACACACATTTGAAACAAACAAGGTAAGTATACATCCTATGCACACATTTGAACCAAACAAGGTAAGTATACATTCTATGCACAAATTTGAACCAAACAAGGTAAGTAACAAACAAAAGATGCTAAGCATGTTGAACTTTGGTTTTGTCATTGGTGTCAAACAAGAAACATGTTGAACTTTGGTGTTGTCATTGAAATCAATAAGAAACATGTGGATGAATGCAAAAACATGATGATGTCAAATAGAAAGCATGAAATCTTGAATATTGTTGAACTAGGTGTTACAATTGATGATGTCAAGCAAGAAGCCAGTTTGAAAAAATATATAGAAAACATGTATACAATGCTCAAAAGTGCGCAAAACCCATCAAGTAATGGTTCTCTATATACATGAAGCCAGTTTCAAGAAGTATATAAAGAATAGGTGTGCAAGTTTTGGAAGTGTCCAAATCCCACCAAGACATGGGACTCAATGCACATATACCACCAAGTAATTGCACTCAAGTGTGCAAAACCCCACAGGGATGGATTATCAAAAGGTGTACATTGACGAAATATAGAAGAGTTGGTTAGCTTGACCAAGAAGTTAGGAAGTAGGGGCGTAATCAACTCAAGGGGATCCCTATCGTGTGGGCGCACCTCTTGAGCAAGAATAGTATAAATAAGCAAGAGATGGAAATGTTGAAGTAAGCTTGAAGATGAGTAAGATGTGATATTTTGATTTGGAAGCTTCAATTTTTGGGGTATCAATAACTTGTTGATCTAGAAGAAGTATATGCAATAGAGAGCCGAATGCACAAAAGCAATGAAGAAAAATAGCAAACGATGCACAAATTAGAGGAATTCCCTACACTCATATGTGCAAAGAGAATATATAGTAGAAGACAAAAGTTGCAAAGTGTTGATATTGCAGATTGCAGAAAGTGAATATCACATATTAAATATTGCAGATTATAGGAGACACAAATCATAGAAGCTAAGTGTTGATATTGAAAATTGCAGAAGATGTTTATCACAGATTGCAGAAGTTGAAAATTGTTATAGAGTGCAGAATACACGGATCGTAGATTGTGCAAGTCATAGTTTTGTTACAACAATTGTTTTTAGGGTGATAGGAAGGGGCATCGACAGGAATTCAAAGCATCCTTTATGTTGCCACTAAAGAACAAGGAAAGGATATTGCAGTATCCACTTAAGTTAGTGCTTGAACACTACAAGTCGGTGCTTGCATAGAGGATTGAAGTCCTTACAGGTTGGTTCCTACAACTAGAAAATTTGTGTTTGCTTGTGGGATTGGTGTCCCAATTAGATTGTTGTCTCCTATCTGTGTAATCAAACACACACACACACAAAAGTTATTTTACATACTATTTGTGCATTGATGTCCTTTAATATTGAAGTATAATTTTTTAAGTGAAATTTATTTATATTATGTGCTTTGTACTGATTCACCCCCCTCTTAGTATAAATAAGAATTCCAACAATCGGTATTAGAGTGGGTGTCTTCAGTAACAATTTAACCACTAGAAGATAAAACTTTGCACACAAATGGATAAACGGGAAGGATTATCCACAAATAGAGCACCAAGATTTGATGGTTCAAATTATACTTTCTGGAGAATCGGGATGGAAGTATATATGCAATCCCTTGGTGTCAATGTCTGGCAGTCAATTGAAAATGGTTTCAATGTTCCTAAAACTACTCTAGTTGATGTAGCTGATAGAAGATGGTATGAATATAATGAAAGGGATAGAAATGCAATACTGTGTGGTCTAGTAGACTCTGAGGTTACCAAATTCATGCAGTGCACTTCATCCAAAGAAATATGGGATATCCTAAGAACGTTTATGAAGGAGATGAAAAAGTTGAAAACTTTCTTAACGTAGTTTGAAACTCTAAAGATTAGAGAAGAATAAAATATTGCATCTTATTTTATTCGTGTGGATGAGATTGTCAATTCTATTAGAGGTCTTGGAGCACAAATAGATGAAGAATCAGTCATGCAAAAAGTACTAATATACCACCTAGATTTTATTCAAATGTATCGGTCCTGGAAGATATAATAGACTTGGAAAAACTTACAAAGGACGAACTGCACATGATTCTCACTGCATATGAAATGAGGAATGAAAAGGAGAATCCTTCAAGAAAACGGAAAGCCTGCAAAGCCACCAAGAAAAAAAGCAGTAAGCATGATCAGAACAAGAACCCATCAAATGTAATAGATGAAGAGGAAGCAAACTTTGTGAGAAAACTAAAGAGGGATTGTGGCCAATATAAAGGTAAATTACCCTTTAAATTATTTGAATGTGGTAAGGTAGATCATTTTTCTTCCAAATCCCCTTTTAAAGGAAGTAGAGATAGTGATAATGATGAAGAACTCAACCATCAAGAATAAAGGAAGGCATACCAGAAAACCAGGGATGAAAGTAGAAAGAAGTTTCCTAAACAAAGAAAGAGCTTGTATTCTAAGGAAGACAACAATTCATCTAAAAAAGATGATTGTGATGACAGTCCAAGAGAAGTACTTTTCATGGAAATTATTGAGGATGAAGATTTAGAAGAAAAATACAATTGTTGCTCTTTTTTCAAGGAAGAATCATTAGATGAAGAGAAACGTGAAAATCAATCAAAAACACCAAGGAAGTATTCTTACAATGGAATTTATATCTCACCAAGGAAGTATTCTTACAACGAAATTTATATCTTACCTTCAAAATATGATGCAGGAGTTGGATCAGGTAGTGAAGAAGAAATATTCAATTTTGAAGATGAGGAAATTACAGAAGGTGACTAGGAAGATGAACTAATTAGTGATTTGGAAGAACTTAAGAAATCAAGAAATAAGAACAAATAATTAAAGGAAAAACCATTAAAATCTTAAGAATAGGTCAAGGAGGAAAAGGCTTCTCAAGAAACATTAGCAAAACATATGAGTAAAAAGGAAAGAGATGTTGAAAGACAACTGAATTGTGCACTAAATGAAGATAAAAGGCTTCAGGAAAAGAATCTTGTGCTAGAAGAATCAATGAAAGAATAAAAAAGGAAAAATGATCTGCTAAAAGAGTTTCATGTGTGAAAGGAAACAAAGATATCTCACTTAAAAAGTGACAAGATGTGTTTCGACGCAGAAATTGAAGCAAAGTTTAACAACAAAACGTCAATCTTGGATAAGGTATTTAGTAGTCATAGGTCTCCACAAGACAAGACTTGTCTTGGCTATGATGAAACAGTTGAAAAATCATGCGACAACAAGAACAATTATGTTCCAAGTTAACTAGATACATTTCAGAAAAGGTCTAAGAAAATAAAGAATGTGCCTTCAAAATAAGTTCAATCTAGGTATAAAAATTCCTTCAGTTATAAAGGTAAATTTAGTACACTGAAATGCACAAAATGTAATTATTTTGGTCATATAGCGAAGTATTTTCATACTATGAGATGTTATTCTTGTGATGGTTTCAGGCATAAAGCTCAATATTTTCTAAGAACAGTGAAACGATCCGAAAGAAATATTTCATATGACATTGACAAAAAAATATGGAGGGAAAAGGAAAGAAACTTTGAGTAGTATCAAAAGGGTGTGAGCACATTAAAAAGGTGGATAAAGAAAGTTCCTCGAACATGCATAACTGGATTAAATAATCCAATTATTTCTCAAGCAACAATTAAATGCTTCTCTTCTTACTGATATATGAAGTTTAGAGTAAGAGCCTTGAATTCGACATGTCATCAATTAGAAATTTAAGGAAAGTAACACTAGGAATTATAGATAGAATATGATGCAGTGGCATCATGGACTAAGATAAATTGTTGCATATAGACTACATGAATGCTCAAAGGAGATTCAAAGACATCCGGTGTTATGGTAAAAAAGGTCAACAAGGAGAGGTCAACGTTAGTCGTGAGGATTCTGAACGTGAGCAATCAACGACAATCGACAAGGGTGACATGAAGTTTAGTTGACGGTTGAAGAGAATATTGACCAAGCAAGAAAGAAGTCATGAAACAAGATGAAGACAATGGAAGGGACAACCGACTGAAAAATATAGAAACCGGACAACATAATAATTGAGGTAGTTGGGGTACTTGCAGAGAAGTTATGGCGGTTTTTATAGAAGGCCAGGTGGCAAGAATTGTTGGGAGGATCCACATGAAGCATTTAATGAATAATGGTGGTGCTTAGAAGTATGATAATATTCTAGAGGAATATTCGAAGTTTCGAGAACCAAAGATCAGCTATAAATATCAATTGATCTTCAGAAAAGGGGACTTTTGGTAGGAGATACTGTTGAGGGAGAGTTTTGAAGAAATTTTGGTTGCAAAGGTTTTCTATGTTCATTACGAGAGTCAGGGAGAGTGAGAGAGAGAGAGAGAGATAGAGAGAGAGAAAGAGAGTGATTATTCAATGTTCATTCCAACTAATTCAAGCTTAGACTCGCGTTGCAAATTCCTTTGTAAAGAGATTGTTTTATTTAATTTCAATCCATAATTCTTGGCTAGTTTATGTGTTGTGTGTGTGACTGCTTGTGCTTTCGTTGTGGATGTTGATCAATAGATGTCCCACTCATGTCGTGTTTGAATTAGTTGGTATTAGAGTAGGAATTTATCCCGTGGGAAATGTATACTTGTTATTAGACGAGGAGAGTTGTTCCAACTACAGTTGGGTAGAGTCATGGGAGTGGTGATTTAGTCATCCGAGCGGAAAGGATGGCTCATAGAGGTGTTAATGTTCATGGAAGACAATAGCACAGAGGAGTAGGGGTCATGATAGACTAGGAAACCTTCAAGGAATTCGTCTAGATGATGAGGACGTTAACGGGTTAGTGGTTGTAAAGGAGGCACACCGATGGGGATATGTTCCTAAAGCCCTTGATCACAATGATAAAGAGGCCAAGGATGAAGAAAACACACCGAATGTGAAAGAAGAAGAAGACCCATTAGGAAATATTTTGAAACTATTGTCGGAGATTAGGGGTAAGGTGAAGATGGACGTGCCTACCTACTTAAGAAGCCTATACCCTGAGGATATGAAAGATTGGATCAGGTAAATGGAAAAATATTTCGACATAGAGCAGATTGAGGGCCCCAAGAGGGTAAAAGTTTCTTGTCTAAATTTGAAAGGCCATGCCTCGTTGTGGTGGGACAATGTGTAGGATGGCATAGTGAACAAAGGGAAAAGATAAAGTGATGTCATATATGTTGGTTCATGACATTGTTTTTTTCTCTGGATGACCGAAATTATCCTTTAGGGAGCAATGCCTAGGTTTCCTCCCGTGACCTTCTTGAAGGCCCCATGATTCATACCTTCTGCTCAAAAACCCGTAATGGTTGCCATATCCCCCAAGGAGGTCATTTTTGTTTGTTTGAAGCATCGATCTTGAGCCTAGATTTCTATCATCTTGATTAGGGTAAAAGGCCTGAATTTTCCCCCTCAACCATGTCTAGGACCCTTAGACCTATACCTAGTGATCATGCATTCCTAATATCATTAGTATTGGTACTCATAGCCAAGGATATGCTAGAGGTCGTGTGCAGTGGACTAAGCCGTCGTTCTTTAACATCAATGATTACATTCTTATTTTAGGGCATAAAGCCCAAGTTCCATCCCTCAACCATGTATAGGTCCCAAACAATCATGCCTAGATTCCATGACCTTAGAATGTCCACACCCATGTTCATACTTGGAATCAAGGCTAGCCTTGAAAGATTCTATGTCATGGATTTAGGTGTTATTCATGGAAATGGATGCCTAAAACTCCTAACCCCTGTGGTTAAGGAGAGAGGGGGTGAGGGAGGGAAGAGGGATTGGGTGGAAAGGAAGAGAGAGGGGAGATTTGGTGGATAGGAAGAGAGATGGTGGGTGGGGTTATAGAGAGGGAGGGGGTGTTTAGGGAGAAGAGAAAAAAAAAAGAGGGAGTAAAAGAGCATGTGCATGCTAGTACATGTATGTGCCATTAAATTTAAATTTTTTATTACCTTGCAAGTTTGATTCTAGGGTTGGGTTCCCAAACCTTAAGGTTCAGACTGAGTTATAGAAAAACACACCCAACTCTGTAACTTCATGTTTTTCACCCTTCGTTCTGCATATGCTCCACTTGTGCACTATTGATGAAACTGCATACACTTGTCAAGCTATGTGTGCAGATTCTAACTATATGTTTTTTTAATATATTTGTTATTCTTTTCTATTTTTAATTCATTTTTAATTGCACTCGTGTCAAAATTGTATAAAAAATATGTCATTTATTTCAACTATAACTTTTGACTGGCTCACCTATTTCGAAAACGGAAACCCCACACAAATACAAAAATACCTACAAACTAAAAAAAATTATTGATTATGTTAAGACCATGATAGAGTGGACCAATGGTCGACCATCCTATTTTAGGGCAAAAATACCTACAAACTAAAAAAAATTATTGATTATGTTAAGACCATGATAGAGTGGACCAATGGTCGACCATACTATTGTAGGGATTAACTGACTTCCTTATTTAAAATATATATAAAATTAACTTTCAAAATTTTGGAAAAATATTAGTGCACAAGATGTATCTGTTACCTATGACTAGATATTTTTTTCACAAAATTTGACAATTTGCATACCAAGGAGATGGACCAATACTAACATATCCATTATGTTTTAGAGAAAAAATAACATATCAATCTTAAAAGAAAAACATTTTGGACTTGTTTTCCATAAATAAAAGTTATATATTCCAAAATTCTCTATTTTTCATCATTTTACACCTAATTCTAAAAAGTTTTATAAATATCTATAATAATTCATTAAATGGTCATGTTTTTGTTTTTCCAACATGCCATTGCAACTAACCTATGGGTATTATAATCTACACCCATTTATTATATTGACAAGTGGTTAAGAGTTACATACTCACCATGAAAACCTATAACCACCTTGAAATGTGTATAATGTGTATATAACTCAAACGATGGTACTTTTTAAAAAATATTTTTATAAATTAAAACACCAGAAAAAGAGGGCAAAGAACTCTTAACCCAAAATATAAGACTAAAGTCACATGGTGAAAACCTTATTGTTATATTATAGAATTGTTTAAAAGAAAAACTAATGCAATATAATGTACAAATAACATCATAAGCTATATATTTGTGGAAGACTTTATGACATATTCATAGTATGATAGTTATTAATGCATCTTACTATGGTTGTCAATATTTCACCATTAAGATTAATAAAATTAAAATTATTTTAAAAATTAAAATTATATTAAATATATTAAAAATAAATTAAATTATATAATTAAAATTATTTTAAAAAATTAAATTATATAGAATAAATTTTACCAAAACTTTATATATTGAATTTCATAATTTTTAAAATTTATTGATAAGTAATGATGATGATTAATATTCACTTGAATCAACTTTGATTTATCAGATTTTGAGAAGGAAAATACTTGGTTTACTTTAAAATCTTGTTCCTTTACTCAAAAAGCTTTCCAAGCTCACTATAGTTTTGGCAAGTTAGAAGGTTATAAATGTTTGTATTATAGCAAATACTATGAAACCCAGATTTGATGTTGGTGTAAGCAAGACACTCTAAGAGAGAGTGATTTTCATCATCGATGCTCATTGACTCACACAAATGGCAAACTCTTTCTGCCCATGGAGTTTTTAGGAATAAACCAACGCCCTTTTTCGCTATGGAGTTCATAAGAGTTCATTTTAATCTTGGCTATATTAATTTTCTTCTGTGAGCTAGTTACTACTGAAAAATGCTTCTGTTCCTCGAAGTTAAGATTAATGACCTCCTTATTGTATCTTAATTTTCTCTTAACCTCTAATTTTCCTCACACCAGAATTTCTCTTTAAACTTAGAAATAATAATATTTTTGACATTGTCAATGTTTTGCAAAATTTCGTTTTCATTAATGCCACAATGGTTTAATCAAGCCATGGTATCTTTACACCAACACCCCTTGAGGTTTAGTTGGTTTTGACTTGAGTTTAAAGCAATTTTAGGAAGCCTCTAGTTTCGCATGTTATTTATCTTATGCTTGATTTGCTCAATTTTCCGTCAAAATTCTCTAAAACTTTAATATTTATCAAAATTTATTAAAAAAATCATATTATATCAAAATAGTTATCTTAACAAAAATTTACATTTATTTAAAAAATATTAATTAAAAAATTAAAATTAATCTTTATAAAACCAATTCTAATTTACAAAACATTTATATACCATCGCTTGGACATTTTCAAAACAATTATTAATCTATACATAAATAAACAAAACTTTACGTCACACTCTAATAATTTGACAAGGTAAAATAATCATCCCATGGTTTTGGTTCATTTATATTTTGATTCATAAAGAAAAAACAAACATCCCATGGTTTTGGTTCATTTTTATTTCTTTCTGAAAGGTATGAGAGTAAATTTTCAAATTAATACTTAAATTTTTAAAATTTTATATTTCAATTAAATTTTAATATTTTAATATTTTAAATCATTAAAAACTTTTACATTTTTATTTTCACTAAATTCAATATAAATAATAATACTCTATTTCTTAAAATATTTTGTTACTATCAGGTACAGTGAGTATTGAGTATTCCATCCAAAATTTCGATACAAAACCCATGTCGTTTTTTCCTCTCACACAATGTAATTAAAAGAATTTCCGTTATTAAAACCCATCCATCTCGTTTACTAAAACATTGTTATTAAAAACCCATGGAGTGTGTCTTGTCTCGTATTTGTGATTCAAAGCATTTCAATAATTAAAACACAATTGTCATTATTATTAATTGTCATTATTATTTTTCAACAGAAGTTGAAATTTGTCCTCTCATATAACAGTATTTTCCGAAGGTTTATCTACTGAAGTTGGCATCAAAGAGGATGAGAAGAACTAACAGGACCACTAAATTCCACTCAGATCTACCTTATAAGTAAACGTTGACATCCAATTAAATTCATGACAAGAAATTAACAATAAATGGAAAAATGTATTTAGATGTAAAATGTGTAAAATCTTTATTGAAATTTGAATTTTTATTGTTTAAATTAATTTTTATAACATTCCAAAAATTGTGAACACTCAATTTATACAATTTCAACATAATATAAAATTTCAATCCAAAAATTAACATCAAATTTCAATATGTAAAAATGCCCAAAAAGTTCTACTTTACATGCCAATATCATAATAATCATTTTGCTTTATTAGCCCCAACAAGTAGGGCAGATGGTTGGGCCCAATTGTCAAGACCACCAGAGGTAAAGGGTTAGGGTTCAATTCCTGTCAGTTGAGGGCAGGTTTCTCATCAGAATAACTGATTCTAGGGTTCAATTCCTGTCAGTTGAGGGCAGGTTTCTCATCAGAATAACTGATTCTAGGGTTTAGGCGCTGACAGAGAAGCACCTTAGGGTGGGTCCCTAGTATTCTTCTTTGAAAAAAATAATCATTCTGCAATATATCAGGAAGCAAGCACCTTAGGGTGGGTCCCTAGTATTCTTCTTTGAAAAAAATAATCATTCTGCAATATATCAGGAAGCAATATGCTTTGCATGATAATTCAAATCAATAAACAATATACCTGAAACTTCTTTAAATTCATCTGAAACTTACCTGCATCAATTATATCCTTCAATAACAATAATACCAGTGCCCTAATAAGGGTTTCATATAAGAAAACCTTATGTGTATAATCCCTGGGAGGACTTCCTCCACCCAGGCTATATTTATTTAACAAATTACAAACCTTGTTCTCATATTAGCTGGAGCTACCTCCTCTGTTCGTTGTGATGAGCTTGAACCACTGCATCTCTGGATCTTGGTCCGTACTGCAATTGGAATCCTTCAAGCAGATACACTCGTTTGTCAAAACCTGGGGACTCGATTTCCCATCTAAACACAGCATTTGGCTTGTGCCGTTCACGGACAGACTGACTGAAACCTGAAGGTTAGAACTGGACACTGTCTTCCACTGGGTGTTAGGAGCAGCACATTGCGTGGAGAGCTCCGCAGCCATGCCCGGCCCTTGTGCGGTGATGCACATTGAAGATTTATCCGAAAGAGTAATGGCGCTTTGCGGGCTCTTGAATTCAAACAAGGTGGGACTGTCGCAGGAATCGAGCCTGAGACCTCCTTCGTCTGAGTTCGCCAGGCACAAACCGGTTGCAGGATGATACAGTGTTTTGTACAAGGCCTCTTGGGAAGAAAAGGACTCTGCAACCACCCACAAATTAAAACTACTCTGTCAGACACAGATTGTCACACTGCTAAATTGTGTAGCTGCACTAACTATTGATGTGACATTTGACAAATAGATTCAATCTGATAGTAATTACTTTTAAACTAAAAACAAACGAAAGAAACATTGATGTAAAAGGTGAAAAAAACACCTATGGTGAAGAAAAATTGATGTGAAAGGTGAAAACAAAAAACATATGGTGAAGATGTGACCATAAACTTAACATGGATGTGATAGTTGCTGGGTCTATTTATTATAATTATTATTTTTTATATTTCTTTTAAAATTCTCAAATACAAACTGAAAATTTATATTTTAATTTTAATTAGAGTTTTTTGAAGTAATAAAATTTGGACACTGCTTCCATATATCTTTAATTAAGATATTTTAAATATACATATTAATTTTTCGTATAATCTTTTTGATACTTTCATTTGATAGTCAGTATTTTAAAATGAAAAATTGAGGAGAATATAACTTCAAATTTAAAGATCTCATAATTTGCATTCTAATTTCTTTACCTATCTTGAATTTTGCAAATTTCAATTCCTTAAACAATTTCAATTTCTTTCATCTATCTGGAAATCTGTGTTGTGTTTCAATTCCTTTATAATTTGCTTGCTACTAAATTGATTCGAAGATAACTTCCCTAAATCGTTTCCAATCGATAACTTCCCTAAATCGTTTCGAATCGACTCAAACTTCGGGTTTGCAATGAAATAAGATGAATCCAGGTCCAAAATCAAGAAAAAGAATCAAACCTTGGAATGGCTTCTGCAAGGACTGGAGCCTGGAAACAAAGTTGGGATTCCTGAGACCGTCCCAGCGGACATTAAAGATCCCGTAAGTCTCTTCGAAGTTGGGCTGCCCATTACGAATATAGTAACTCCCCTGCAGAGTCCAGAGCGCCCAGTCGAAATCCCCGTCGGCAGCAAATGCAAGGAAGCAGTTGATGTATCTGTTGTCGCCCACATTCGTTCCTCGCTCATCAATACCAAACTCGCTGATGAACAGCGGCGCGGGAGGAGATAAAGTTTTTGCAACAAAAGCAATATGGTCATTTATCCGGGCCGTAACAGTTTTGCAGAGCTCGTTGGCCGGTGTTTTCTCCCAGGCCTTCCCGTCGGTAAAAGAATACCAATGCATCTCATAAACGATTTTGTCGGTAAATACCAAACTCACAGGCTTGGACGCCAAGAACTTAAGATCCGCGTCGTAATTAAGCCCCGACATAATTACCAGCACGTCGGGATTGGCCTCGTGAACGGCCTGGGCTCCTTGCTGCATGTATTTGTACCAGTCCGCCGAATTCGATCTCGGGCCTCTAAGCTCGTTGCGCAGACTCATTCCCACGACCGCTGTCGTGCCCTTGAAAGCAGCGGCCATGGCAGAAAGCCCCTGGATCCAAACCCCTGGATCGAAGTCCGAGTCTCCGAAGAATCCATTCCCATCGTTGAGGCCACAGCACCACTCGGGTCTACTGACTTGGTTATCAAGTATCACCATCAGTCCAGCCTCTCCCAGCCCCGCAACCACTCGCTTAAAGGCGTCCATGAGCGTAAGATCAAGAAACTCCGGGTTGCTGACGGCCATTGCGGCTGCTGCGTCGCTGAGATTCAACGAATTGAGGGAAGCTTCAACCGTCAGGTTTCGATTCGCGGGGCTAGTGACCATGAACGTGGCCCACGTAAGGCGCACACAGTTGAATCCCTGCGAAGCAATGGTGTTCGTTATGTATTTCAATGGCTGCCTGTTCAGTCCCTCGGTGATCATGGGCTGCAAATGCGAGACCCAGTTTACGCAGGCGAGCTTTACTCTGGTGCCTCCAGCTTCGTCTACGATCCATCGAGATTTCACTGCAAGAGAACCCGACAGAGCGGTGCGGACAAAACACGATAGAAAAACCAAGACACAGAACCTCCATATAATTATCTTGGACGTCATTGAAGAAACTGATTTTCGCCTCGCCTGGGACCTTCAAAGCTTCCACTGAATCTCTGCAGACTTCAGTTTTACTTTTGTGGAGTCAAATTCACAGAACCTTTTCATCTGTGACAGACGGGAATCGGGATTGTATGATAGAGCAACCGACTTTATGGAAATTTATCGCTTCCAGTACTGATCTGTCGAGGATTGATTGACCACATTGTCGGTATCTGAAAGGTGGCTGTCCTTCGATCAGTGGGCACCGGCACAGCAAATGAATCTGTATATATGCAGTGGGGGTTGTTACTACTATCACCATCACCATTAGGTTTGGCCCGCGGTTCGGTTTTTATATTTTGTTGATGGACAGAATATTATAAAGGTCATACGCGTTACGTTCATGTTTTCTTGGGAAATTGGACAGTCGGAGAAGCAGAAATAGTGGTCATGCTTTTGGCAGCAAAAGATTGAGCAATTTAAAAAGTCAGTTTTTATGATTCTTTTACTGAGTAGTTGAGTGGATTAATTTCGAGTATCTTTGGCCGTTCATTAATTTACTTATTTTCTAAGATTCGGTGCACTTACTTTCGAAGCTTCTCTTTCCATCATCCATCATTTTGTAAGGTGAAGATCACGGGAATCATATGAAAATGATTCCGGGGTCACATTTTGCCACTGGCTTCACTCTTTTGAGAGAAAATGCAGAAGGTACACCATACTATTAATTATTTATCAAAAAATAAGGTACACCATACTTCTAATTATTTATTAACAGATAAGATACACTAATTATCTAGTTAACTAGCACTTTGTGAAAGTGAACATTATTAACATATAAGGTACACCAATTATCTAGTTAACTAGCACTTTCTGGGAATTAACAGAGAAGGTACACCAATTATTTAACTAGCACTTTGTGGGAATTAACAGATAAGGTACACCAATTATCTAGTTAATTAGCACTTTGTGGAAGTGAACATCGAAGATAATAGGAGGGAATATATTGTTGGAGATCAAGGAAGAATTTATTGATAGGTAATTGAGTTAATTAAATTAAATAGACTTTACTTATAAAGAATAATTAAAATATTTTTTATTTATAGTATATATATTAAAATATTATAAAGGAAATTGTAAAATATGTATTCACTTTTAATTGATTTTTATTAGAGGATTTATCATTATTTTATTGTAAAAAATGGGTAATATAAATATCACATGATCGATAAAGAATAAAACTCAAATTAAATAGATTATAGTTAAAAAGAATAATTAAAATATTTTTTATTTATATTTGTATATATATTAAGATATTATAAAGAAAATTGTAAAATGTTTATTCACTTTTAATTGAATTTTATTAAAGAATTTATTATTATTTTATTGTAAAAAATAGATAATATAAACACTCCATATAATTTGAAGATCAATAAAGAAGATTGTGAGATGTATATTCACTTTCAATTGAATATAGATGGAAGATTTATTTTTATAATAGTGAATGAATAATATGAATAACATACTATGGAATATATTTGAATGTCTTTTTGAAATATTATATTAAGTAGTGCATTGGTTAAGTTTATGTTGTCGTCAACATTTTGGGACATTTTAGTAAAGTGAATTCACTCTGCTTTTTGTATAATGTAATTTTATGAATAATAAGGTTCACGGATGTGCAAACGCCTAAACATGTTTTTCTATTTGAATTGAATAATTATGGTAAATGTCAAAAGTTATTTGACTTCAGTGATTATGATAAATGATCCATAGCAACAAAAATGATAAAAACCTCAATAGCATTATTAAAGAAAATGAATGGATATTAAGTAACCTACTATTGGCATCTTTTTTACTTGACCAATAACAAAAAAAGTGGATGTTTGATCATATTTGAATGATGTAAGATTGAAAGATTTATAAAAAAAATATTTTTAATGTTCAAAAGGTTGACTCGAAAATTTATGAAAATATTGGGAAGGAAATGTATTAAAAGCATTGATATAAAATTGATTTAAAATAAGTGAAGTTATTATCATTGAAATCATTCAATTCATATTTAAAATAAATAAACTTATTAATATAGAATAATTTAATGGATAGGAAAAATCAAATAAGTTTCAAGGAAAAAATGAAAATAAAGTTTTAATATATTGTTACAGAAAAATTAAAATATTTTTAACAATAATTTTATAATACCTTATTAAAACTATTATATATCTAAATAAATAAGTTTTTTTATAATATTTAATTAGAAGTTTTATTTATTTTATATCATAATATTATAAAGATTAAAATAAAATAAAAAAACTATTTTCTCTCTTAGGACTTTTATTTATAACTCTTACTTTAATAACTTCTTCTTTTTTAAAGTAAGCAGCGGTACCTTCTATTAGT
Source organism: Pseudotsuga menziesii (assembly GCA_001517045.1). NCBI lineage: Eukaryota > Viridiplantae > Streptophyta > Pinopsida > Pinales > Pinaceae > Pseudotsuga > Pseudotsuga menziesii. The sequence continues at coordinate 91,457 of LPNX011100762.1, forward strand.
GATGTATAATAAGGATAATTACAATGAAGAGTATAGAGTTTCGTGAGGTATAAAGCCTAACCACAGCCCGTCCCATACTAGGGAACCCGAGCATTAAAGTTCTACACAAGATAATGCACCCAAAATATAGCTAAACATTGGCTTGATGAACTCCAAAATGATAAGTTCCCCCCCTAGATTTACTATGTCTACGCAAATACTGAGTATGATAACAAAAAACGACTAGCATCAAAATGAAAAAAGGATCACATCACAGACTACCTACATCATCAATCTCCCTTCGGCTCAAGGAGCTAACGGACCACTGGTGGGCCTAGCAACACCATCCCCCATATCCTCAGTTGCATTGGCGAGATACCCCTCCAACACATCTTCCAACGTGCATACTTTATCCAAGCTGGTTTGTTGGCCTCGCTTTATCGTCGCAGTGGCCTCTCTGATTTCCTTCACCATCTGGTCTTGAGCTTGAAGTTCTCTGGCCAGGGGGATTCTTACTGCCCAAAACATATTAGCAGTGATAATTCATCCCTGGTGGGACTCCAATTCCCTTAGGAGGGAAACCTCCATATGTGTTATCTGAGCCTCGGTGGTTGTCGGGGTCTCTGTGAGGTACTGAGCTCCCCAATTGAAGTCCAAAGGGGGAGATCCTTCGTCACCCTCTTCCCTTGCTTTGAAGTCCCTTCCTCCTCGACGCAAACCCTCTCACTAGTACTTCATCGAGAGCCTCTCCTACTACGCATTCGCCATTTGGGGGCCATGATACACAGAACAAGGGTGCCCAAGGTGAAAGCGATACCGCCTACTAACTGAAGCCAACAATTCCGATAGTGCATAAAAAACCACATGACTACCAGTCAAGGAGAGCGAGCACTTATACAGTTTTGGGTCAGCATTGGGTATTTGAACATCACCAACTTTAAATGACCGAACCCATGCCCCAGACTGTCCATGGTACAAACACTCATTCCTTTGTACTCACTGATATTAATCAGATCATCCCCTGTCCACCTACCACATGCTTCAATTCTGCAAAGATCCAAGAGTTGCTTCGACTTTGTCCTTTCCCACACGTTGTAGCCTGCACAGACATCATTCCCTCCGTTAACGCTTCCGTCTTTCCTTATTCAAGCATTAATCCCTTGTGCTCGAAACGAGCCTTGACGAGACTGTTGTACCATCAATTATGATATATGGGGCGATTGAACTCCAAACCTAGATCCTTACCTCATTTCGTAATTGTCATCCGTCCTTTCCTCCCCTCCTCCATTTGTCGTAATGATTCTACTAAGATATAAGTTGCTGAGAAATGACAAGTCATGTATGGAAGGATCCCCCTTCCCTCGTTGGTGTCGCGTGGATGCCCTCCTGTTCGGCCTTTCCTTTCTGTTCGTCGGGTCTCTTGTCAGTTGGCCTATGCCGACGGCAGCAATTTCCATACATCGTTGTCGCAATGCCTAGTCACAGGTGTTCGTCAACGGGCCTTCATGGAAGGGGACATGTGCTCCCACCCCTTTGTTCTGCAGCACATCCGCCACCTTATTCCCTTGTCTTCGAACATGCATGAACTAGATGGCAGCGGTGGTGGCCAACAAGCATTGAAGCGCAAGCAACCTGCTCTCCCACTTCCAATTTTGAGTGACTTTTGAAATGACCGATCCCCGCTAGATTCATCATGCTGTAGATATTATGAGCATTGATTACCCCTCCACCAATAGTGGTGTCCATAGCTGCTGCAATTCCCACCTCAAGACACTAACCAGACCTTCCAATTCTACAACATCGTTCGTGGTTTCTCCAAGGTCTTCCCAAAAGATACTGAGCACACTACCTTCAACATTGCGAATGACCCTACCATATCTAGCCGGGTCAGGATTCCCTTTCAATGCCCTATCGAAGTTGAGTTTGAAGGTGCCCACCGTCAAGCATTGTTAGGAGTCAAGACTCTTTGTGGGGGAGACCAGAGCGTGTGCATTGCCAATGCTCATAAGTAAACTGAAAATACCCTAGTCATTCAATATTTTCCTCTCTGCATTGTCTGTTTTGATTGCTTTGCCCTACCATTGAGTGAGAGTGAGCGTTTCCTTCAAGTGAAGTTCAATTAGCAGCCAAACTGCCTATGTTGTCCTATTATTTTCCTCAAAAATTCGTCGGTTTCTCTCCTTCCATACTTCCCACACCACAAACCCTAGGAATAATTCCCACATTCTATTGAGAAGCTCGTTTGTAAAGGCCTAATATGGCCACGTGGCCAAGGTAAGATCTGGGCATCCCCTAACAGCTCTGGCGCTCTTTCTGAACCTCCTCTACCATATCTCGGAGGGAGGATACCATTGGGTAATTGTCCAGCAAGTGATCAATGGTTTTGGCCTCCTTATAACATAGAAAACATCAGGAGGGAACAATCATACCTATTTTCAGAATATTTTCCCAGGTTAGGATGCACCGACGTAGTAACAACCAATTGAAAGTTCTAATTTTGGGCCATAGGTTCCCCTTCCATACCTTGCCCTTGGAATGGATACCTAGAATCTTGTTCGTCTTTAGGGAATGGATAGTTTCGTGAACCAGAATGATGTCATCTAGAATTTGTCTTCCTTCTACAAATCCAGCTTGCTCGTGGGATATTAGTATAGGTAAGAGGGGTCGCAACCAATTTGTTATTACCTTGGTTATGATTTTGTAGATGACATTGCAGAGGGCGATCGGTCTGAATTTACTAGGATCTTTCCTGCTTGTTTCTTTCAGAATTAGCATAAGGAAAGTAGTATTGAAGGCTTTCAGAATGCTCCTCATTCTCCTTGATTCCTCTACCAACTCCAACACTTCATCTTTCAGCCAATCCTAGCAAGAGTGGAAGAAATTCATGGTGAACCCATTCGGTACTGGGGCTTTATCCATTTCCATTTGCTTAGTTGTTGCCTCCAATTCATCCATGTCGATTGGTTTCATTAACATAATGTTGCGATCGATCGTAATCACCTTAGGGATGTGGTTCAACACCTGTTCCTGTGCCTCTTGACGATTGATATCAGGTTCCTCCATGAGGTCGACATAGAACCCATTCAAGGTTTGCTCCAGTTCTATTTGAGTTTCTGCATAGGTACCATCCATTCTATTTAGTCGTACCACCTGATTCCCTTGTCGATGCTTAATGGCTGCTTTGTAGAAGAACTTTGTGTTGCACTCCCCTTCTTTCAGCCACCGATTTCTGAATTTATGTTTCCAAATAAGCTCTTCCTATTGTTCCTTGAGGTTGAGTTCTCTTAGAAGATGTTGTTCTTGTGGCCTCAGCTCCTTGGAGAAACCCTGGTCATGGTGGCTTGGTGAACTTCTTTCATCTTATGATCCAACTGTTTTTTCCCTTGGAAAATGTTCCCACTGGATTCTGAATTCCAATACTTAATGTTTCCTTTTAGGAACTTAAGTTTATGTTGAAATTGGTACATGAGTGTTCTCGTTATGGGTGTCAATTCCTGCCACCATTGAAAAAGTTTCTTCGAGAAGTCCGGATGGAGGAGCCAAAATTGCTCAAACCGAAAAGTTCTACGAAGGTTCGCCCCCATTCTTTGTCATTCCAAGCTGATCGGTCAGTGACCAAATCTTGCCAAGGGGAGTACAAGAGCTGACAGATCTCCCCCCTCCCATCATTACCGACTTCGAAACTAAGAAACGGTCTAACCTACAAGTTATGCTTTTGTCCCTCGCCCGCTTATTATTCCAAGTAAAGATACTATTGGACGTTCTGATCTTGACCAAATCAAGGGCCTCTATAACTTCATTAAACTATTTATTGATGGGTTTTAATTTCCTAATACCCCCTTTTTTCTCTTCCAAGTTGCGAATCAGGTTTAAGTCCCCCCCCAGGATCCAAGGACAAGGACCAACCACCACCCTTAGGTTGAGCAATGAATCTAGGAAGGAGGTCTTCTTATTGGTTATAGAAGGCCCATATACATTAGAGAGAAAGCCACAAATTCTCGTGCCTGCCACATGAAAAAAGGATGATAGCGTAAAGTGAGAGGTCATAAAGCCTGAGAGGCAAACCTCCCTGGGATTCCAAAGTATACCTATCCCCCTACCTACTCCCTTGGCATCACTTGTCATAACCTCACAGGTTGTCCAGACTTTCTTGCATATGATTTTGAGCTCCGCTTTAGAGCATTTAGTTTCTTGAAGTAGTACTATGGTCCGTTTTTTAATCTCTATTTTCCTTCTCAGAAGACGAATCTTCAATGGGTTTCTACAACCTCAAATATTCCATGATGTGATTTGTATCTTATTACTGTTTGAGGGAGGAGACGAGCGTTGCATCTATCGTAGGGTATTGGTCTGAGGCTACCAGTTTCGTACCAAATAATTGGATTCTCTGCACATTACTGTGTCTTCCTCATTTCTCACCTCTTCCTTTGTTTTTCCCTTTAGTCTCCTTATGGAACTCAGAGGCTATGCCCAAGTATGTCACGTATTTTGTATTGATGATAGCTTTTACCAGAAGGGATACCTGTTGCAATGGAATAGAATCTGAAACCTTTTCTAAACAAGCCGCCTCCAAACCCTCCAGGTCAAGTTCACCCAATTCCATCTCCTATCCTTCCTCCCTAGGCATGGGGATGTCCTCCATCACCACTGCCTGTTCTGCATCATGGATTACTTTTTCATAGGTAAGGGTTTGCTCATTGCACCGTGTCTCTAGAATATGACCTTCCTCCAAGTCTTCTTTCTCCACCATTGGCTGCAAGACTTCAAACTAATTGTGCGTCTGGGATTTCTTATGAATCTCAGGTCCGACACCTTTCTTAGTCGGGTGCTGCTTGTTTGTTACTTTGGTAAACCCTTCTGAGTCTTTCCCTCCCTGATTAGGAGTGAGTCTGAGTTGTTTGTTGAGAAGGCAGACACAGAAAAGATGACCATGCTCATGCCAACGTCTGCAACAGAAAGAAATATGCTCGTAGTCAATCACCTGGAACCGTTTCTCGTCCTCCTAGGATAGTTCGTTCCCTTTTGGAAAATATTTGGAAATATCCATATAAAGACAGATACAAGCATACGAAGTGTACCTCATTTTTTTTTGTTTGCTCTGATACCTTGACAGAAACTCCCAAGGTGTTACCTATGTCTATAAGAATTTCCTCCTTCCAGTATTCAGAGGGTAAGGAGTACATGCGGATCCAAATAGGGGCAATTGTCAGATTTTCTTTATCAGGGTTTAAGCGTTCTTTCCAAGGGCGTAAGTATAGCCCCATGGAATAGAAAACATATGGTCCATTATCAAAGATGCGAGTGCGATCTGCCTCATTGAAAAATATTATTGTGAAAAAACCTTTGGCTCCGAGTTGAAGGCCATAGTGGCCCTAGGGTTTACAGGTTGTATTTATCCACCAGACTAGAGCATTTTCGGCTGGCTAAATCCCAACAAATTTACTGATGAGGGTGTGATATTTCATGTACTGGATATCCTCTTGGACTCTGTCTAAACGAATTTGTAGTTTGGGCACCATTCGGGTTTTCGACACGCACTACCTTGGTTTCCTGGTTTCTCCTCCTGCTTTAGTCGACTTGATAACCCCATTCATCACTTCTCCTCTCGTCCACGGTTAGAGGTCAAGACCTAGCCATGTGTGTGTGCCTTTCCCCTTATCCAGAACCAGGGGAGGGGGCAACACCCCCCAACCCGTGGCATCCCCCATGCCAACGCTGTCCTCCACCGTCATAGGAGGTCAGTCAGAAACTTTACCCAAAAAAAAACCCAAGAAACATTTAACTCAAAATAGTTATTAATTACCACTTTTTAACCATAGTAATATTAAATACAATGAATACACTTGGATCCTCCATATTACAAGTTATTGAAAAATGTACAACCTACCAATAAAACATAGCAAATAAACATTAGTTAATAACAATATCAATTAGAAAAAAAATTGTGCAATCATCTAAAATCTTTTACCCACTCATGCTTATATGTAATCATGCTTACACATGTTCTTTCATGCTCTTCAAGAAGTTGAAATATCTCAACCCATGTCTACTTCCACTTCAAACCCATCTTAGACATCATACTTATTAGAGCCATATCATCCTAAGATCGAATTCAATAATGGGAGGAATTGTACATGTACATTGATGGAGCAAATTGATTTATTTGCATTGTTGGGTGGTTTAATCAATAAAGTTTTGGGAGCTAGTAATTTAGCTAGAAAAGCATACTTCAAGAGCATACTTCAACATATGGGAAATGGACTCTAGAAGTAGTAGTAGATAAAAGGCGAATAGTCATGGATGGAAAAAGTTTGAAACCTTTAGTAATGGGCATTACAAAATCTTAGTTGAATTTGAAAAAATTATAGATAAGTTGAAATGAGCTCGATCAAAGCATTATTTTTATTACGGATGAATATAGAAATACTTAGCTATTAAGTTGTTCTTGCAAGGGCTTATTCATACATGCTTTCTTAGTAGTACATCCTATAAAACAAGTTGATATGTATTATTCACTCTATTATAGTGTCTCTTTCCCTCCCATTAGATCTAGATATTTGTATAATTCCAAAAATGTAATATAAGTCATTTCGTTGGTGCTAAGTTTATTATCCTTGAAAGTCCAAATAAAATAGTTTTTATCATAATACAAGCATCCAAAACCATCAAAACACAAATAGTAAGTTCAAACAACCAAAACTACCAAAACATGAATAAGAAATGCAAGCAAACAAAACCACCAAAACACAAATAATAGGTTCCTTCAAAGAAAATGCATCAAATGCTTGTGTAACTTAAATACACATTTATCTACTTATTAGATTGTTTTTTATATCAAATATAATATACTTTCCCTTCCATAGTGGAAATTTATGTCAATTCATTATAGCCTTTATATGCTCCTTTGATGAGACATCTTAGATGATATATAAAAGTTAAATAATAATTTAACAAAAATCTCTTTATATAAAGTTGGGGTTAGTGGAAGCAAATATAATATGAAAGGTATTTGTGATGAAAGTATATCATAATGTACATAGCACATTAAAAAAGAATCTAAAAGTGAAGGAGCACAACCAAGTCAAATTATGTTCTTCACAACTAAAGAATTCATAAACAATAACTACTTTAGAAGTTTTGGAAAAATTCGAAGCTCTACCATGATCTCATGTTAACTAAGTCCATCTCCAATTCTATCAAGAAATAATTTCTTGAACATCAAAAACATATATGGTATATATTTATTGTTCTTTTGCAATCATACATACTTCATCAAACTCTAGAATCCTCATCTTCCTATACATACTTAGTGACAACATCTCGCAGAAACTCGTTGATTTTATTTTGAGCTGTGCTACACTATCATATACATTTATAAAGGGAGTAAACTAGTGAATCGACCATTTGCACCGATCGGACGACTCGCTCGCGTGAGCGGTCACGTCCGACGACCGCGGTCGTTCGATCGGTGCAAATGGTCGGGCAAATAGGTCCCGGCTTTATAAAGTATAGTAGTATTTTATTTGAGAGGAAAAAAAAACTCGTTGATCTGTTGAGAATTCATTGAGCACGTTGTCTGTATCTGAAAACTTGCTGTCCTTGGATCGGTGGGCAAAGATAATGACGGTTCGAATCTGTATGCAGTGGCGGTCACTATTAGATTTGGCACGGATTGAATATGACGAAAAGATACATTCAGAAAGAGTGGCATAAAAAAAGTCAATGTGTTTATGATTCTTTTACTTTTACTGTTACTGAGTGGAGGATGAGTGAATTTCAACTGATCTTTGTCTGTTACTTTAATGTTAAGATTTAGTGCAGTCCCGTGAAAAGCTTCTCTTTCCATCATTATCAAAATGATTCCTTGCGTCATATTGCACTCAATTCTCTTCACCGCCACGAAAGGCACAAGGTACACTATACTATCAATTATTCATCATCAACGAAGGTAATAATAAGTGACAAGTGGACATCTAAGCGAATAGGAGGTGGATATACTATAGAAGATAAGGTTGAAGGAGGATCTATTATTGAAGATAACGAAGATAAGTGGAGATATTTATTTTGTTAGTTACAAGTTTGGATATATATATATATATATATTATGATGGTTACAAGTTTAGTGCTAATTAAATATAGTGTTTAATAGATTAATTATTATTAAATAGATGGTGAGAATGGTAGATGGAATAATTATTATTAGATAGATGGTGAGAATGATAAAGAGGAAATTGTGAGATCTTTATTCATTCATTGAAAGATCTAAATTAAGGATATATCATTACATCTTTGTGAAAAGTGGTCATGGACATCTCATGGACATCTATGGTATATGATGATAGTTTGCAAAGGTTTTAATGAATTTTATGGATGGATTTGAATGGACATCTATGGTATATGATGATGGTTTGCAAAGGTTTGAATGATTTTTATGGATGGATGTGAAGTATTATTTGGAGGGAATTATATAGGTACATTGATGAAGTATAGAATTTTATATGCATTGTGAGATGGCTTGTCAACTCTTTCTAATCAACCAATAGTTTAGGTGGGAAAACATATTTCAACATTTGAAGAAGTGCAAATATTAAAAAAATAGTAGATAAAAAGGCAAAAGCAATTGATTTTTTTAGAGAAAGTCCAAGTTTCAGATGGATGTAATCTCTAATCCAATGATTTCATGTTTCCTCACCACATCAGTTTTTGGATCAAATCTGAATCGCATTGGTGCATTCAGTGAGATCTTTTTTTTAAGTTTTGTGCTTCTCATGGATTATCGATTTACATTGGGAGTTTTGCACGATTTGTATTTATTCAAGCAATTTGGCAATGGATCCAATCGGTCGTTGAGCCAGTTTCCCTAATTATCAAGAACTAAAAAAGCGAAATGAAGAAGACTTTGTCAGTTTTGCAAGTTATGCTTTTACATAGGCAACAATCGCTATCTATTTAGACCAATGTCTATTTAATACTAGGTGTTTCCAACAAAGAAAACTTGGCACATTACAATCCAAAGTCAAACATTGGATCACAGTGTTGTAAATCAGAGACAAGAAACAAAGAAAAACACCATGATAAACAACAATTTAATGTGGTAAAACCCCATAAGGGGAAACATCCACGCGAGCAAAGTTTTGAAACTCATTAATCAAGATCAAGGAAATTACATGACGAGCCATTTAACCTCTCAGCCTACGACACAAACTACGTATCCCAACCATGCACTATATACTTCATAAAATAAGTTACATGAGTAAAATTGTCGTCGGTTATGCCAATTACATGAAAATTCCCATAAAGAAAATTAGTTTTGAGTTAGTTGTCATTATTAACAATCTCCACCCTGACAACAAAAATTTTCTAACACTTTTCCTAAGACTATTCATTACATTTTTTCAAACCAAGAGAAACTACACACCATCGTAGCTTCTCTAATAACACTGGTTTTGTAAACATATCTACACAACTTTCTTGAGTATGAACCTTTTTTAGATCTACTCCACCTTCACCAATGGCATGTCTTACAAAATGATACTTTACATCAATATGTTTAGTGTTACTATGATAAACATGATTTGTAGCCAAATGTATAGCACTTTGACTATCACAGAAAACATGCACACCATTCTGCAACCTTCCAATTTCTCTAAGTAGACCTTTCAACTAAATCACCTCTTTGCAAGCATATGAGGAAATAATGTATTCAACCTCTATAGTGGATGAAGCAATTATTTCCTGAAGCTTTGACATCCAACTTATAGCTCCACCTGCAAGAATAAAGACATAACCTGAAGTAGACCTTCTCTTATCCAAATCACTTGCGAAATATGAATCAACAAAACCACATACATAATCATTGTTATTGTTAAAGGTGATACAATAGTCACTTGTGCCTCTTACGTACTGAAACACCCATTTCACTACATTCCATTGTTCTTTTCCCGGATTTTCCATGTACTTACTAACAACACCTACTATATGTGAAATATCAGGTCTAGTACACACCATTGCATACATTAAACATCCTACTGCATTGGCATATGACACATGAGACATATAATCCTTTTCTTCAACGCTACTAGGACATAAAACTGAAGAAACCTTAAAATGGGAATCCAAAGGAACATTCGCAGGTTTTTCCTTATTCATTTCAAATCTTACAAGTATTTTCTCAACATATTTCTCCTATGAAAAACTAATCTTACCATTTTTCTTGTGTCTGTGTATTTCAATACCCAAAATTTGTTTTACAACTCCAAGATCCTTCATATCAAAAGTCCTATCCATCTAAGCCTTCAACCTGTTAATCTCATCCATGCTTTTACTCACAATAAGCATATCATCAACATACAACACTAAGATAATGAATATGCCATTCAATATTTTGAAGTATAAACAATGATCATATTTGCTTCTAGTATAACCTTCGCTCACCATGAAATAATTAAACTTCTTATACCATTCCCTGGGTGACTAATGCAGTCCATACAATGATTTTTTGAGCTTGCAAACTAATCTTCCTTTATGATGCTACACAAAACCTTCTGGTTGTTCCATAAAAATCTCCTCATTTAACTCCCCATTTAAAAAAGTTGTTTTAACATCTAGTTGCTCTAAATCCAAATCAAGCAATGCAACTAGTGATAACACAATACGAATAGATATAAGCTTGAAAACTAGTGAAAAAATCTCATGATAGTCAATACCTTCCATCTAAGAGTACCCTTTTGCGACCAATTTGGCTTTTTATCTTTCAACCTTACCATCAACGCCTTTCTTCAACTTGAAGACCCACTTACATCCAACAATTTTTCTATCTTTGGGGAGTTCAGCAAATTCTCGTGTCTTTTTTTTATCCAGAGAATCCATTTATTCTTTCATTGCCATCTTCCACTTAACATTGTCAACACAATCAATGGATTCTTTAAAACAATAAGGTTCTCCATCATCAGTAAATAAAATAGACGAAACAAAATCAGTATACATCTTAGGAGGATTTCTCTCCCTTGTTGATCTTCTTGGTGTAGGTTGTGGGGTTTCCACATTTTCTTGAATTTCTTTATCTTCTATGAATTATTTCTCACCAGAAACTTCTTCTTGCTTATTTGAGTCATGAGAAGATTGGTTCTCCAACTAAAATAGTTGTTTTTATAGTACATGTTCCTATTCCACATCAAATTTTACATTTTCTGATTTAATCAGAGAAAATTCATCAAAATCTACACCTCTGCAAATGTCAATCTCGTGGGAAGTAGGATCCCACAATATATATCCTTTTGTTACATCATCATATCCAACCACAATGTACTTATTTGATCTATGGTGTAACTTAGAATGTTTATTTTTAGGAGTAAGTGCATAAGCTTCACAACCAAAGATTTTCAAAATCGAATAATCACAGGGATGACCTGTCCATACCTCTTCTGGAATTTTACAATTTATTTCCATTGATGGTGATCGATTTATTAGATAATCGGCAATAGAAAATACTTCTGCCCACAACTCTTGCCCCAAATTAGCATTATTGAGCATGCTCCTTGCTCTCTCTAGAAGAGTTCTATTCATGCGCTCTACAACACCATTTTGTTGAGGAGTGTATACATTCGTTTTATGGCTTACGATCCCTCCTTTTTTGCAATACTTTTCAAACTCTAAAGAGGTAAACTCACCTCCATTATCTGTCCTTAAACATTTGATTATCCTTCCAGTTCTTTTTTCCACCATAAAGTTAAATTGTTTAAGCATGTTAAACACATCATCTTTTCTTTTTAAGACATAGACCCAAACTTTTCTTGAAAAATCATCTATAAACAATACATAATATGTTGCTCCCACATAGGAAATAGTAGGAGACGGATCCCACAAATCAGAATGAATGTAATTGAGAACATTCGATCTTTACTAACATGACTACCTACTTTGAATTTATGTATACACTGCATTCCAAATATACAATGTCTACAAAACATCAAATTTAGTGTTTTTAGATTTGGAAGAAATTTATGATTCATTAATACCTAAATTCCTCTCTCATTCATATGACCAAGACGCTGATGCCATAATTGAGTGGATCCTGACACCTCTTTAGATACTAATGTTGTATCATTAACTTGAGTTCTTCTAACCAATTTGTAAATATTTCCAGTTTTTTTGTGCCTTCGTGGCCACTAAAGCACCCTTAGATACTTTTAGTATTCCACTTAAACCTATAAACTTATGACCACAAGAATCCAACACTCCCAAAGAAATTAATTTTTTTCTTTAATTCAGGCACATGTTTAACATCCGTTAGTGTTCTTATAATTCCATCAAACATTTTAATTTTAACACTTCCAACCCCAATGGTCTTACATGAATGATTGCCTCCTAAAAGAAATATACCATCATTAATTGTTTGATAGGAATCAAACCAATATTTGTGAGGATAGATATGGTGAGATGCACCTAAATCTAATAACCATTTTTCATTATATTTAGAAACACTACAAACGGACAAAACCTCAACGATCATACTTGAATTAGACTTAACTAAATTTGTCTCAGATTTGGAGTCATCTTTCTTAGATTCTTGTCTTTTCCAATAGTCCTTCTTGAGATGACCGGTCTTGTTACAGTACCGACATTTCAATTTTCTATTTCTGCCCTTTGATTTAGACCTAGAAGTACCTCTTGACTTTTCTCCTCTTTCTTTGGATCGACTTCTAACAACCAAAGCTTCAGGTGAAGAGATTTAAAAACTAGATTTCTTCCTCAATTCCTTAGACAACAATGCTCCCACCACAGTGTCAAATTCCAAGGTATCAGTTGTACTAAGGCTAATGGAAGAAACTACTTGACCCCACGATTCAAGTAAGGTGCATAAAATATTGACTGCTTTATCTTCATCATCAATTTTAACATCCATACTAGTCAACTGGAAAATAAGAGTATTAAAAACATTCAAATGATCTGATATATTTGTACATTTTTTCATTCTCATACTGTACATTTGTTTCTTCAAGTAAATTTTGTTTGTTAAAGATTTTGTCATATACAAACTTTCTAACTTGCTCCATAGGCTTGTTGTTGGCTTTTCTTCAACAATGTTAAACAACACATCATCTGTAAGACATAATCGAATTGTGCTAAATGCTATGGCACCTAATTCCTCCCATTCATCATTTCTCATAGTTAGGAGTCTCTTTCTTTTACCATCTAGAGCTTTCTACAACCCTTGTTGTACTAACAGATGCCACATATTTAATTTCCATAATTCAAAATTATTTTTACCACTAAATTTCTCAATTTCAAACTTAGTACTCGACATTGTTGTGGATTTTTTTTTAAATATATATATTCTCCCAAACAAAAACAATAGGCAGGTTCAGACTTTACACTCTGACTCTCTTCTTCTCGACAACTCTTTCTTTATTTACATAGGAGATGACTCATCTCTTCACGTGGCACACACCACGCTTTAGAGCCACTACAGATTGGCAATGGGTAGCCTGCGGCCCCCTTCTCCACATGCAGTCAGCAACTGGCTCTCTGTAGTGGGAACTTCCTCTTCACAGCGACTGCAAGCTTCACGTCTAGTAGCTCTCTTCTTCTCGTTCAGTAGTGTAGGCGGAGTCTCTCTTTTTTTACGATCAGCAGCGATCTTTTCCACTTCCAGGGAGCGATCCAAGCCCTTCCACGTCCAGATAGTAGTTCATGCCCTTCCTCTCCTTCTCCCACATCCAAGAAGCAGTAGCTGTCTCCATGCTGCACTCTTCTCGATGAACAAACCTGCAGCAGTAGCAATCTCCACTGACATGCAAACTACAATCTTCTCCACACCCAGACTTGCAGCAGTAGCAGTATCCACCCACGCGTAGACTGCGCACTTCTCCTCTTCTCTAATGGTGGATGCAGGCTCTCTTCACTCAACCTTTTTTTCATGTCCAGAAGCAGCGACGATTCCTTACGGTCCAGGCAAAAACAACAACGCCTTCACAATTTCTCGGCTCCTCCATGATTCTCACGATTCCTCACAGTCCAAGCAACAACATCAACGCCTCCACAATTTCTCGGCTCCTCCACGATTCCTCTCTGATGTCTTTCTTCCCTTACGTGGCTCTGATACCATATGTTGTAAATGAATGAGAGACAAGAAACAAAGAAAAACATAATGATAAACAATAATTTAATGTGGTAAAACCCCATAAGGGGAAACATCCACGCGGGAAAAGTATTGGAACTCATTAATCAAGATCAAGGAGATTACAGGACGAGCCATTTAACCTCTTAGCCTACCACACAAACTACGTATCCCAACCATGTACTATATACTTCATAAAATAAGTTACATGAGTTAAATTACTGTTGGTTATGCTAGTTACAAGAAACTTCCCATAAACAAAACTAGTTTTGAGTTAGTTGTCATCATTAACACACACAATAAGAAAGCAAGTCACCAAGTCAACACAAAGGAGTAGACCCAAGCAATCAAGAACTTTTTTGCAATGGAGCTTCTTCACTCCATATTTGGCATCTATCTCCATTCTTGCTACAACAATCACTAGAAGCAAAATCAATAGCTAGAGACTAATTTCCAAATTGCTTAGATAATATAATATCATCATTTCCGTTGACCTAATTGGTTTAAGGACAACTTAATCTTTAAATGGTGTATTCTCGATCTCTTATGTTGTTATGTGGATAGGTCATTCACACGAGGAATTCCGACCAGAGTTTGTCTCGGGTTATTCATCTCCACAAGATCCAAAACATCCTTCCCAATCATATTTTTTTATTCAGTATTTACTTGAACCACGAGAAGAAGTTAAGCATCATATACTAGCACAAGCACTTAACTCATGGTCAATGAACATCCATAGGCCACAAGTTAAGTGGGACAAATAAGTAATAAGATATATGTTACTTGTTATCTGCCACAAAGCCCCTTATCCATTGATCAACTAAGAGTTCTCCATGCATTAGCTACCCATTATCTATGCATCAACTACCAATTATTTTTTATATCTTTTCCTTTTATAAGTGTTTATTTCAAATTTGGAACAACTGCCATAAAATCAATCCGGACAACACACGTGTTTCATCCTCCATCAATCTAAGAAAAACAAAAAAATAGTCCACCTCAAATTCTAATATATAAACATTTATTGATGTAACCAATCCTTATGAATAGTAAGGATGTAAAAGATACCACAGGTTTCTTGTTTCTTATATAACTGTAGATGGTGATGGATGGATCCTTTGATCTATCTATCCATTTTCCTTCCTTACTGCAAGAACATCCATCAACGCCATGCTTCAATGTGCCACTCAGTCCACACATTGATCTTTTAAGCGACCTACCCATTGCTTTGTTCACCAATGAATTCGCCAACTCGTGGTTCCGTCTAAACAAATACGTACAACAGAGCACTCATTAATCAACAACCCACCCAAACGACTAACATACCATGTGCACGCACCAAAAAATAAGAGAAGGATATTTAAATCTTTTTGTCAAAGTTTGTGAACTCTGAATGCAGCTCATGCGTCCACGACGTCCATCTTTGAAAAAGAGTTCATTTCATTTTTTTTTGTTTTTGCTCACTCTTTTATCCCACATGGACACGGCAATAAGATACTCATGCATTCATTTATATTGAAAAATGACATTCTCATTTTCATTTAACAATGAAAAGAGGATGAAGTTGTCTTTTGGGGGTAAAAAGAGGATGAAGTTTTCTTTGGAGGGTGATTCTAGGAACGGTCTTCCTTCTATTCAAAGTCTGAGGTTGAAAATGTGCCCAACTTCAATGAATTTTATCATAATTTTTTTATTATCAAATTTCATTATACTTATTTAAATTTTATACATAAATAGAAAGGAAAGGGGGCGATTCTTCTTCGTTTATGATGAAATTTCGTTGCATTTATTTAAATTTTATACATGAATAGAGAGGAAAAGGGTGATTCCTCTTAATTTATGATGAAATTTGGAGAAATTTTGCTAAATTTTTTAAATTTGAGCTTGAATGGAGGGCTCAATTTTGACAATAACCCTTCTTTCTATTCATGATTGAGAGTTTGCTATTTTTTTGGTTAAACTTTCATTAAATTTCAAGCATACACGGAGGGAATTTGATTTTCATAACCATACCTCTCCATTCATACTTGAAATTTAAAGAAATTTGGTGATTATGCTTCTCATTGTTTAAGATGAATCTTTTTTTCTTACTGATTGTTTACGATTAATCTTGCACTCAACTCAATAGAACTAACAAAATATGAAGATATAGATATGTAGAAATAACATTTGGATTATTGTTAAAATGTTGTGCACTTCGGATATTTGTGATCTTTTATTCATAATCACAAGAAAGATCAGTCCTATCAACCTTCAAGGGTAAATCAAATTGAAGGAAGCTACTAGAGACACCTAACCAAGCACAATACATGAGTTTATCATTTAGAATAACCTCGTGTCCAAAACTGATAGTAAAAGAATCTCTGAGAGGTGTTGTTCTCATACTGGGTTAACTAGTAAGACATTAAATATTTTATAACTTTGACCTATAACCTAAGTTTCATATCTAACTAGATAAACAAGATAATTACTAAAACTAGGTAGTATGACCCTCATCATTAGAAATTGAAATGAAAGGAACCTCTTGAGATGAGGCAGATGGGATGTCCTTTTCTTTGGCTATCTTCTCAACAAACTTGAACCTTGTGGTGGCCCTCGCTCTCAAGTTGATTTTAGCATTAGTTCTTCTCATATGATCTTGCATCTCATCCATTTGATGTACAATTTCCTTGCATATTTTTCAGTGGTCTAGGAAAGCTTTGCCAAGAAGAATTTTCAAGTGCCAATAAAGCCAAACAATTTGAAGATACTTGATATCCTAGATCATGGAGGTACCTACATCCAACAACCAAGTTTCTATAAATCCCATCTCATGTTATCCTCATCCATACCTTCACTCTCCCTTTGCACCCAATCCTTGGCGTATTGAATTTTGTATTGAGTGCGACAAGGGGTCTGTTGTCAATAGTGTAAGGCCACAACCTACGATTCCTAAACAATATTCAAGTGATGACTGAACCCCCTTAATAATTGTTAACCATTTTAATTTGTTGAAACACCATGTGTTCTCCCTTAATTGCCCCCCCGTTCGCAATCTCCACAAGATGCCGCTGTTGAATATGACACATGTTCCTTCTGATTATGGATGCTACTACTTGATTCAATTTGCGAACAAATATCTAGGCTTTCCAACCCAAGTAATGGCATGCAATGAAAAGAGAAGTTTCCTTGATATTCTAGTAACTACCTCCATAAATTATGGCTTTACCATTCTGCAAATGATTTAGAAGTTTCTTGAGTGAGCTTCAAATAAGAGCATCATAATTTGAATCCTCTAGGTCCTAAACCATCTCCCTCCAATCCATTATTCACTTTTCACACTCAAACCTTGCTAACCATATCTTGTCCCTAGGAAAAGTTAGGCAGAATTCAGCTAGAATTCTACTCAGGAAGATAAAGATTCTGACCTCAAAACAAAAAGGAAGTTGCGACGGAAGAAGAGGTGTGACAGAGGAAGAGTTGTGACAAAAGGAGAGCCGCGGCAGAAGGAACTACGATAGAGGGAGAATAAAGCAGTCGAAAAGGAAAGTTCGACTGATCGTGGGTAAATAGTTAGTTAGAATAAAACATGCTTTTGGTAATAAAGAATGGTTGTATTTTTGGTCGATAGTGCCTATTTTCGGTTGTAACTGAATGTACGAAAATAGAAAAGACAGCTTGTCGACTAACATAAAAGAGTCGGTTGATTAAGACTTGTAAAAGCTTATAAAAGGGATAACCCAAGTTGTGTGCGGGTTATTGGTGTAGGTTCATGGCTCGTTGCTCATTTCTTGTTGTTAGTTAGTGATTGATGGCTTAGGTTGAAGAGAGAAGAGAGCTTCTTAGGTAGAGAATCAATCCAGACTATGTGCAAATCGACAATTAAGAGAAGAAGGGAAGAAATACATAGACCCAAAACCAAAGAGCATGAGAGGAGAGAAGTCTATACGAATTGTAAATAACATCTAAAGAAGGGTTTGGAAGCTAAGTTCGTAGACAAAAGGTGCTAACCGATTTCTCGTGCCAGATGAAGAGCACCTTTGTGGTTTTTCCTAGATGATTTTCCACGTTAAATGTTGTCTTTGTGTGTCTTTGATAATTATGTCTATGTCAAATGCATGTATGTTGTGAATTAGTAGATCTGAATATGTCGCACAAAGTATGTTTATGAATAAACCCATGTGTGTGTGTGTGTGTCACACCACTAATAGATTGAATCTATGATAAGGATTTTATGTTAAATGTTGTGACTTGTGTCGATGGATGAGTAGATTGTTATCTTGAAGGAATAAAAAAAGAACAAGAAATATAATTCTCAGCTTCGATCAAGTGATTTGATAAAGTACTATAAGAATAGAAATCCCCACATAACTGTAGAAACCTAGTTCTGGCAGTTCCCATAAGATATCTCGAGTGAGACTACATCTGCATTGCAGCTGTTTCTAATGGGGTCCTGCTCTGTCAGGTCAATATCTCAGGCTTTGTTGACGAACAAAGGGATCTAAACCTGGTTTGACCAGAATCACGCCAACAAATGGTTCCATTGTCAGGACCATGAATCATTCTGGTGGGGACATGTTGTGGTACCTGACGAAGCCGTAAATTCAATATTGGGTGGGTTTTAACGTACTAGAGTTTGCATGGGAAGAAAGGGAAGGATCTTGGCTGAACCCTACAGAGTGGTTGGAATGATACCTTTATATCGATATTCATGAGATTTTCTTTAGCGAATCTCCCATTGTGTTGTATGAATGGTTGTTAAAGTTTGCGATATAGAAGAAATATTTTCAAGTAGGAGAACCGATAGAGTGGATCCCTCAGCTGATTCAGTGGCTGAAGATTATTAGCAACCCTATATCTAGGGTTGTCGATTTCTAGGTTGACAGTTTTTTGGAAGGATACATCAATGAAATTGTTGTCGACACTATAAGGTCATATAGTGAAACTGAAAAGGAAATTTTCCAAGGATCTAAAGGATGATACATAACATATTTAAAAACTTAGATCAATATGCTCGTATGTGGAAAGGGATCCAAAGAATGGAGTCTGATGAATAAATATTTGTACGCGAAGACCTAGGATATGTCATCTTGGCCCTAGGAAAAGATAAGCATAATTTAGTTAGAATTTTGCTCAGAAGATAAAGAGTATGGTCACAAGGAGAAGAAGCTGCGACAGAAGCAGATGAAGGCAGAGGAGAAGTTGTGAAGGAAGCAACTATGGAAGGAAGAACAAGGTAGAAGAAGCAACTATAGAGGAAGTTGTGATGGGGGAAGAGAGAAGCAGATAAGAAAGAAAGAGGTAAGACATAAGAAGTAGTCGTAGAGGAAGCTGTGATGGGAGAAGATTTCGTAAAAGAAGAGAATTCATGACAAAAGGAAAGGATGCGACGATATTAGCCACGATAGAAAATGCGTGCAACGGTGCAACAACTAAAAAGGACATCTCGAGAGATCGTGGGTACGCAATCTTCTAGAGTCACACATGGTTTAAGGAATAAAAGCATCTTTGTGTTTTGGGTCGATATTGCCTATTGATAAGTGTAACTAGATTAGGAATGAAAACCTATTGGCTAACAAACCGAAGTCAGTTGAATGCGACATGTAAAGAGTTTATAAAAGGAAGAACCCAGGTTGTATGTGGGTTACTTACTTGTTGTGGCTTACTTTCTCAATTGCTTAATTTCTAGTCAGTCAGTTGTGTCTGTAAGAAGAGTTAGCCGATCTAGGTGTTGGGCTTAGGGAAGACCCGGGTTTTATACTATTATCTTCGCACCAACAAAAAGACCCACAGTGTTGGCCCTTTCGGCAACAACTTGCGAACAGGTTGCAGTCTCACCCGAAACAACTATGGGGTGCCGCAGAATCAGGTTTCTGCAAGCAGAAGAGGGATATTACTGTACCTTTATCCTTAACAACAAATATTTATACAAAATAGAGCTTTGACAGTCACTTAAATAGCTTCGCAGTTTAGATAAAATAATGTTTCTTGCTTAACCCTTAACTGGGAATTCACAGCGAAGTTAATATTTAACAGTTATCTTACTTTAGCATTCACCTACTTATCAAAAGCATAAAAACATAGCAGCACAAAAATAATAGAACCACCACAACACAAGATATACGTGGTTCACCCCCAGTGTAGGGGTTACGTCCACAGAACTGTGTTTATATTCAACTCTTTACAAAATCACAGTTCTGATCTGCGCACTCAGCTGCAGATCCTCTTAATCACCCAAAACTGCGCACTTAGCTGCAGATGTGCGTACTCAGCTATAGAACCTTTCTTACAAAAACCCTCTATGCACTCAGCTATAGAGGTCGTCCACACACACAGCTGGGACTTAACCTTAAACCAAAAAGAGGCCTTCCCCTCAAATTATCATCATAATAGAACCTACTATAACCTTACTTGACTCCTTTACATAAGTGCCTTATTTATACAAGTGCACTATTACAATACCATGGACTTAAACCACGGGTACCCGCAAATCATGGGACATTTACAAAAAGAGGGGCTTTGACTCAACCCCGACACCCCTAAGACTATTTTGCGTCGCAACTCCGCTTACAGCTTCGCGCAAAAACCGCGGAGTTACCAAAATTAATGACCGTTAAGGCGCGCGCCCCAACAGGCCCCTAAGACTCACCGGTGTCCCATCCCGGGACACTCTGCTGCTTGTCTGGTGGGAGAATCTTTTTGGAAAAATAGTAAACCGCTTGTGGAGGCTGTGCCTGATATCTTCGGCTGCTTTCTCCTTCTCTACTAACTCCTTTTGCACTCTGTCGAGTTCTGTATCCATCTGCATCTCTGTAAGCATCATCTTTAATCCTCCTGTCGTCTTTCTCCCTCATCGTCATTCCTTCTGCTACTTCTACCACTGCCATGGCTTGCTCTATCCGTTCATCCTTAGCACACTGCCTGTGTTCCCTATGACCGTCTCTCATTCTGCTATCTTCCTTCTCGAAATATCTTTCGGCGTCATCTTTCTCTTCGTGCCA
Organism: Pseudotsuga menziesii; assembly: GCA_001517045.1. Taxonomy (NCBI): domain Eukaryota; kingdom Viridiplantae; phylum Streptophyta; class Pinopsida; order Pinales; family Pinaceae; genus Pseudotsuga; species Pseudotsuga menziesii. The sequence goes on from LPNX011100762.1 coordinate 112,535, forward strand.
CTTAGAGCGAACTTCTGCCTTGAACTTCTTCCTGGTTGATCGTGTCTGCATTGGTTGATTCGGTGCTGGGGGATTCTCTTAGCGGGATGCAGATGCAGGTGGGTTGCTCATAAGGTTCTGCAGCCCCCTCTGTCTGAATTCTCTCAATAATTCCTGAACTTCGCGAGTAGCTGACATGGACTGAACTGTAAAACTCACAAAAATGCATAATGCAAAATTCGCAGGCCTGGGTGTCTTCTTATAGAATCCAACGACCAAATCTGCCATAATTGTGCAATGAAGACATCAAATTTGACAAAGATCTTGTCCAAACGGCTGTAGATTTCCCAAAATCTGATCATTACAGGTAGTTAATACAGTTAATGTATCGGCGCCTCCAAATCTGATTTTTTCCAACGGTCGTATTTTAAGCTCCGACACACCTTTACTTCTTCGGCACAACCAGTAACTCTGGCTGTGCCACAATAAGGACATTCGACACTTCCTGACACCGGCTTCGACAGATCTTCGAGCTTCGACCTGCGACAGAATGTCTTCCACAGCCTTAATGATTCCTGTAGTGAGCATCTTATCTAGCTTCATCCGGACTTTTTCTTTATACTTAGGGTTCGGCCTATAAGGGCGCTGATTTACAGGCATTTCTTCGTCCCAATAATCTCCAATGGTAGCATACTTAGGCTTTTCTTCTAATCCAATGTTTACTTTCCTTATCTTCAAGGGCTGAGTTACTTCAGGTGCTTCGACTGCTGGTCCATGTACGTCGCAGTGTCCTTCTGACTCAGGACTATTAATGTTGCGCGGGTCATCATCCTCATCAATTGTGAGGTTATAACATTCTACTGCATTAGCTTCTTGTTCCTTCTAATCAGGTTGGTACTCTGCTATTTCTTTATCATCAAACACCTTAGTATGGATCAACCTAACAGCTGCGTCCAAAGCAGGGCAAACCTCATTAATAGCAAATGTGAGCACAAAACTATCAACAAGACTTTCCCAACTTACAGTGCCATGGAGAAGATCCACCTCCACATACCAGTTCTTTGCTACAGGTTCCAGAGTGTGTATAAACCGTTGTACCCATTCTTCACAAGGTACCTGCTTCCATGCTTCGTAGCACTGCTCCAAATGTTCTTGAGGGCTAGTCTTACCAGTAAATCTGCTTCGCACCTCCTGAGGTTGATCCATGAATCTCAGGCGAAGGAATTTTTGACAAACTCCCCAACTAGGGATATACTTTTTATGACCATTCCACCATCTGGCAGCTGTGGCTCTAAATACTGAATCTAGAGTCTCCATTTTTTGTGAATCTGGTACCTGCTTTGAGAATTGTAGAATAAAATCTTCGAGGTCTGTCAAGCCATAAAAAATAGGTAAGACTTTTGTCTGTGAGCCAAGCCATCTGAGAGACTTGGTAATTCTTGCACATCGATGTCCATGTAGTTCATAAAGTCTATTCTGCCAATTCTCTAAGCCTTCGTCTGAATCAGTCATGCAAGAACTGTCACACTGCCAATCCATTATACCTTCAGTAGTAGGGATAACATGGTCTTCTTCTTTAGCTGTGATGTTGTAAATATGATCCAAAACATCCTGATCTTCATCTTTGACTAGCTCTATCTACCTTTCTCCTTGAGAAGGGTCCAAGGGTACTATGACTCTCAAGCCTTTTCCTTCAAAAGTCATCTGTCTATTCTTAAGGTTGATTACTGCAGAATTCTCTATTGCCCATTCAATTCCTAGCAAGGTTGGATAGGGGTTGCTATCATCAATTATTTCAATGACTTCAAAATCTGCTAAGGTATTGACTCCATCAATGTCTACTGGGACACTAGGGAGTCTTCCTAGAGGCACAATCTTCTGCTGACTGGCTAATCTCAACTGTATAGGGGACCATTCAATGGTAGGTTTTCCCATTTGTTCCCATGTCTGCTTAGTTAGGACATTTACTTATGATCCCAGGTCTAAAATGATATCAGTCATGTCATACTCTCCTATCTGAGCATGCAATCTCATTTCTCTTCCAGTTCTTCTAACTCTATTAACAGTTTTTTCTTTACCAGAGCTTCGTTGAGGTTTGCAAGAAGCAATAACTTTCTGTAACTCATTTAAAGCATTCTGATTTCTTAAGAGCTTCATACAACTCTGTAAAAATGATGACAGTGTACTTACTTTATCCGTCGAAGCTTCTTGAGACTGTAACTGCTGTTGATGCTGTTGCGCAGGTGCCACTGATGTGCTCGGATCAACAATGCCTTTTTTGGATTCCATAAATGTTTATTTTTCTCTTCCACATCGAAGGTTGGAATTTTCTCTGGGGTCTTACGAACCCAAGCCTTGTCAGGATTTTTCTCCTTATTCTGCACTTGCGTCGTAGCTCCACTCCTTGGAACAACGTTAATGGCTGGGATAGGTCTTTGCTCTACAGCAGTCATCTGAATATTCTGAGTAGGAGCACCATTTCTTTCTTGTATCTTGGCTATCAACTGTGGGCATTGCTCAATGACATGATCTACTGCTCTGCAATATCGACATGTCGTAGTTGGGTTCTGACAGTCTCTAGCTACATGTCCTGCCTGATTACAGTTATATCAAACAACCTGGCCTCGACCTCTTCCAAGCATACCACCACGACCACGACCTCTGAAACTACCTCGACCACCACGGTAACCATATCCATCATTGCCTTGTGCATCGTTTTGTACCCTATAAGCATCATAGGTTCGCTCTCTTATAAGGTCAAAGCTGCGACATTCATCTTCGTTGTGTCCAACTGATTTACAGAACTTGCAATAGGGATTCTTAGGTACTTGCACATATCTCTGCAGCAGATAGCAGTCTTTAGGTCGATGTTGGCCTGTTGTTCTACAGATCTCACAATATAGAACATTAGGGTTAAACGGGTTTGGCGCACCAGTATTCAGGTAATTTCTTAACGCAGGACACTGTTCCTTGTCATGACCTTCTGTCTTACATCATGTACACCAAACCTCTTCTCGAAGATATTTCCATTTTTTCATGTCGCGCAGTTCCAAATCCATTTCTGCTAACTGTGCTTGTATTTGGGCTATGCCAGAATTGTCTCCGACAGGAGCTGTTTCAAGTTTCATAGCAATTTCCAAAGCTTCTTGCTGATCAGCAACCTTCTGTTGCATAAGTGGAGTCCTGATATGAGGTAATAGGGCTGCAATGAACCATTCTTTATGCTACGCTGGTCCAATAGTGAAACTAACTTGATCTAGCAGAACTTTGAACTTCTGATCAAAGTCCCAAACAGATTCACCTCGCCTCTGCTGAATCTCTTTCAGTTCAGTTATACACTGTGACTCTGATTTAGGCTTCTTGAACTCTTTGATCATTGTTGTTTTAATATCAACCAAGACATGGTTCTGAGTATTGGAAAACTTCATAAACCAGGTCAAATCTCGGTCTCTAAAAGAGGTGACCAGCTGCACTCTTCTTATATCTTGATCCATAATGTTCTTAGCAGTCCAAACAGCTTCGCATAAGAACCAAAACTGCTCTGGATCCTCTGATCCGATTCCTTTGAAGACTGGGAGCTTGATATCATCATTCATATGGGCCATAATGGATCTAGGGGGGGGACTCATTGGGGTAGACTGACCTGTGACAGGACGACTCGGGCTAGGGTTACTTTCAGACTGCGACGGGTTCTCGGTCTGCACTGCGGAGTTATAGGAGGGTTTCTAACAAAAGGGGTTTCTTTAGGTTCAGGGTCTTCTGGAATTAATGGGTAATAACCAATATTCTGGCCTAGGGTATAGGATCCAAGATTTCTCTTGTATCTTTTACCGCTTCACAGCAAACCACTTTGCTCGTTGAAGTCACTTTCACCTACAAACATAGGTTAGTAGCAATAAATCTAGCAATATGATTCTATAAGCAATATTCCTTTCTCAGCCAAGAGAATTTTAATTTGCAGACTAAATGAATTTAGGTACTTACCCCTTGGTCCTTTGAAAAACTATCATTCAGCTTCGCTGAAAGAAGTATGTATGTCGATGGTGAAATCCGTCACAAATGCTTCAAGGGTTCGCGTTGTCCAGAAATCAACAGCTCATGATATCGCGTTGTTCACCCTTTTCAATATGTTAATTCTTGCGGGGGTCCAGTCAGGAAACTGATCTTCCTTGAAGTTTGTCTTTCTTTCTGTCAACCTGGATAACCACTGGTGCAATTCTATGTGGATACTACCAAAGAAAATTTCATAAATATCAGTAAAAACGTACCTTTGCAAGAAGTCATCTGAGCTATGACGAGGATCCTTATTTTCTTGTTCAGCAAATTTCAGATAGGTAGCTTCAACCCAGTCACTGATTTCTTTTATTGAGGGCCTCCAAAACATAGCCCTTCAGGTACGACGTAGATCCCTCTTTAAGCAGATCTGTTCAACCGACAACGAAACCAATTTGTTGGGCTTAGGGCAGACCCGAGTTTTATACTATTATCTTCGCACCAACAAAAAGACCCATAGTGTTGGCCCTTTCGGCAACAACCTACGAACAGGTTGCAGTCTCACCCGAAACAACTATGGGGTGCCGCAGAATCATGTTTCTGCAAGCAGAAGAGGGATATTATTGTACCTTTAGCCTTAACAACAAATATTTATACAAAATAGAGCTTCTACAGTCACTTAAATAGCTTCGCAATTTAGATAAAAGAACGTTTCTTGCTTAACCCTTAACTGGGAATTCACAGCGAAGTTAATATTTAACAGTTATCTTACTTTAGCATTCACCTACTTATCAAAAGCATAAAAACATAGCAGCACAAAAATAACAGAACCACCACAACACAAGATATACGTGGTTCATGCCCAGTGTAGGGGCTACGTCCACATAATTGTGTTTATATTCAACTCTTTACAAAATCACAGTTTCTTATCTGTGCACTCAGCTGCAGATCCTCTTAATCACCCAAAACTGCGCACTTAGCTGCAGATCTGCGCACTCAGCTGCAGAACCTTTCTTACAAAAACCCTCTGCGCACTCAGCTGCAGAGGTCGTCCACGCACACAGCTGGGACTTAACCTTAAACCAAAAAGAGGCCTTCGCCTCAAATTATCATCATAATAGAACCTACTACAACCTTACTTGACTCCTTTACATAAGTGCCTTATTTATACAAGTGCACTATTACAATACCATGGACTTAAACCGTGGGTACCCGCAAATCATGGGACATTTACAAAAAGAGGAGCTTTGACTCAACCCCGACACTCCTAAGACTCTTTTGTGTCGCAACTCCTCTTACAGCTTCGCGTAAAAACCCCGGAGTTACCAAAATTAATGACCGTTAAGGCGCGCGCCCCAACACTAGGATATGTGTGAATAGACAGTAGAGTTGAAGAGAATAGTAGTCAATCCAAGTTGTGTGCAGATTGATAGTAGAGTAAAGTAGAAAAAGATCGAATGACAAAAGACTAGAGAGCTTGAGAGGAGAAAGGATTCTGTATAGATAATAGAAGAAAATCTAGAACAGAGTCTGTAGCTAAGTGCACAGGAAAAAGGTTCCATATATTTCTCATGCCAAATGAAGAGCGCCTTTGTGGTTTTTTCTGGATGGGTTTTCACGTTAAATACTATTTCATTGAGTAGATGATGAATGTGTTTATGTCACATGAATGTATGTGATGAATTTGCTTAAGTCGTAGGAATGCATATTGTGAATAAGTGTTTATGTATTTTCTTATGAATGAGTTCTCTTATGCACGAGTCACACTATTGATAGATAACCTATGTGTTAAATCTTACATTGTTGTTATAGTGTACATCGGCAAATAAGTTAAGTAGTGTCTTATCTACGTATAGTAAGAATAAGTAATAAACCCACCAGATTCAGTTGAGCTAGTTGGTAAAGTTCTAAGGGATAAGAAATCCCCACCCAACTACAGAAACCTAGTTCTAGCAGTTACCCATAAGAAATATCTTGGGTGAGACTGTATCTATATAATAGGTGCTTCCGACTGAACCTTGCTTTGTTGGGATGATATCTTGGGATTTGTTACGCACAAAAGAAGGTCTAAACCTAGGTGGAAGGGAGAAACGCCATAAAATGGTTTCATTGCTGGGATCGTAAATAATTTTTGTGAGGGATATGTTTTGGCATCTGACGAGGCTGAAAATCCAAGACTGGGTGGATCTTAAAGCATTAGAGTTTGCACAAGAAGAAAGTAAAGGATCGTGATTGAATCCGATGAGGTGGTTGGAGCGATACCTTTATACGGATATTCATGAGATTTTATTTTCCGAGTTTCCTATTGTGTTATATGAATGGTTGTCGAAGTTAGAAACCTAGAGGAAAAAAATCCAAGGAGGAGAACCGGCAGAGTGGAATCCTCAATTGATTAAACGACTGAAGGGCTGTCGATTTTTGGGTAGACAGTATTTTGGAGGGATACATTACTGAGTTTGTTTTTGCCACAATATCCTCATATAGTGATGTAGAAAGAAAATTTTTCCAAGGACCATGAGGAAGATACTTGACATCTTTGAAAAATTGGATAAAGATGCTTGTATGAGAAAAAGGAATCCTAGGAATGCAGTCTGATGATTAAAGAAATGCGTGCAGAAATTTGGGATATGTTGTAGAAGAAGTACGTGAAAAATGGAGCAAACTAAGATGAGATGTTCCCTGTTGATAGAGGAACTAAACTAGAAGGTCGACGTCTAAGAAGTGGAAGGAGATTTCGGTTGGGAAAAAGAAGAAAATTTGTGATAAGAAGAGAAAGTTGCAGTACAACTAGAGGAGAAGACTACAAGTTGACGTTGCATTTTGACGAAGAAGAGGAATATCAGCCTATATCTGAAAGAGAAGAAGAAGAATTAGAATCTCTAGATCCATAGTACGAGTATAGAATGCCTACGACCCCACGTATGTCTTTAGAGGTAAGATCCAAAAACTCTCCTAATCGATTTGCAAATACAACTAATAATAATAGTGAAAATAGCAAATAAGGAAGTCCTTCTAGCCACACTTTTTGTCCAAGTGTAACATGAGTCGATATAATGGCTGGAAACGATATTAATTTGTCGATATTTAATGGAAATGGGTTAGAATACCTTGGGAAACATTGGTTTATATGTGAAGCTGTATGGACCATGCGACAGGTCCAAGATGAAGTGATAAAGAAAGCACAAATGATCACAACCTTGAGAGGTCATGCACTAGAATGGTACAAGAAGTTATTTATAGTTTCGGTGGGAGTCACGCAGAATATGCTCGACCAAATTCGAGTGGGATTGGTAGACGAGTTCAGAAAGTCGAAACCTGAGTCGTAATGCATCACAGAAATTAAAGAAATCAAGTAGTTGCCTACAGAGTTTGTTTGGGACTTTGACCAGAGATTTAAGGAATTGATGGCCAAAGTAAGATTTCGGATTTTAGACGTATAAGACAAGGAATGGTTAATTACAACATTGTTGCCGCACATCCAAACTCCATTGATGTAACATAAGATTGTGTCAAAGGCTGAAGCTCTGGAGATAGCAATGAAACTGGAATCCTCATCGATTGGAGAGACTGGTGCAGGGATGATGTAGATTCATGCGCAGCTAGAAAACCTTACGATACAACTCTAAGACATTAACAAAGGGAAAGAGATCCAAGAAGAACTCTGGTGTACCAGATGCAGAATTCAGGGACACCATAAGGATAATTGCCTAGTGCTCATGAACTATGTTGTAGCATGAGCGTCGTACTTGATAGATACACAAGGGATGCCTTGGTGTAGAATATGTTAGACTCGAGGCAATCAATCGAAAGAGTGCTTGTACTTGCAGAATATTGTAAGCACACCAGCTAGTCTATAGTGTAAATTTTGTAAATCCGTAGGCCATGATGATAATGACTACAGATCTTTCTAGCTTCCGCAGGAGAAAATGGTGGATACCTATTTGATGAAGAATGAAGAGTAGATGCAAGTTAAGTGAGCAAAAGCTCAATACCCACCCGCTCAATATGCATCGACGCAATATCAGTCTCAATATCAATAGAATCAGTATCGTCACAACAACACTACCCTCAACCCATAGGGGGTGGAAATTTTCGAGGCCGAGGAAAAAACAAGGAGGAGTAGTATTTGGTAACAGAAGAGGCCAAATCATATGTTATAATTGTGGACAACCAAGACATTTTGCTCGGTACTGTGTGAGTCCTGCGAAGTCATGTTCGTATTGTAAAGATGTTGAACACATTATTGAGGAATGTTCTCTACTAATTATTAAGTGGCATGCCAAGAATATGGTAAATCCAATTCCCCTAAAAAATCCCAATTCCAATCCAAACCAGAACATCCAGATGATTTATGTTGAGCTAAGAGAAGAAAATATTGTTGTTGTGACAAGAGGAGGTGTTACAACTAGAGCAAACCAAAATGCATAGCATGACCAACTGCAGGTGTGAACAACATCACAAAATAAAGTACCGTTTGACTTCTAGAGAGAAAATGAAGTGTATTTAGATGTGCGACCAGAATTCATCAACAAGAATTAAGCATCGACGTCTGCTACTACACTACCAAGAGGACAAGTAAGGGAAATGCCTAAAATATTCGATCAACTAATTCGAAAGCAATCGACGAGAAAGGTTAGCAAACTTAAAGAATTTTTCAAAAGTTTCTTATTGCTAATCCACGATAAAGATGATGTCACAAAATTGATAGCTCTAATAGAAGAAAATCAGGAAGAGTTGTGACCATACAGGAGAGTTAACCAGGTCGAAAAAATATTAAATACCGGCCACGAGTTAATGATTGTGTAGATAAGAGATTATGATATGGACAATATCATTTTGGAACTGGGCTATGATGTCAATATTTTTACAAGACAGACATGGGAAAGTATGGGAAAACCGCGACTATATTGGTTTCCCATTCAGCTCAGATTAGAAAATTAGTCGAAGGTCCTACTTATTGGTCGGCTGACACAGGTTCCTATCAAGGTAGAAGGCCTACGAACATATGCAGATTTTGAAGTGATCGACATTGTCGATGATACAAGCCCATATCCTACACTTTTGGGGATCAAGTGGGTGATAGAAAATCATCAATTTTAAGAAAATAATCTTATCGTTTGAATATTCAGAGATAAGGGTGGTCGCGCCAATTGATCCGCTAGAAGGATAGAGATATGTCGAACCCGTACACAGTGAAGGACAAGGCAGCCATCTTGACCATATCTATAATATCACATCTGCATAATACCACTATATAAATCCAACAACCAATAGAAAGCTGAGTTGGCGGAGTGTTAGCTTTTGTACATTAGATTCAGGTGAAGCGTTAGAAAATTGGAAGATTGGGATGCATGAAGTATCCATGAGAATATGTGCAAGAATTACATGATCTGTATGATGGGTAGGATCTGAGGAAAGAGAGCTACCTACATATGAAGTTGCTTTAAAAAAAAAAACTAAATTCCAATAGCGTAGAATTGAAAGTATCCATACCATAGGTAAACTGATGAAGGGATGACCCTAAAGGAAATTCAAAGTCATTGCTAGGATGACTACTAGTATTCTTGAAAGTACCACCATTGGAAGAACATGATACATACAATATTGTATTTATCACATAGCTCTCCATAATCATGCTTCCATTTCCTTAATGTGTTGATGAGTCTACATACATATCGTAGAACTTATTTATCTTTTTCTCATGAACCTGATCCATAGTCCAGGAAATTGCAGTAAGCGAGAGAGTCTTACAATAAGAAGGAAGTCCATCATTTCAATGACAAACTGGAAATAACCCAAGCATAACAATTAATCTAAAAGGAAAACAAGTATCTCTATTAGAATCCCAAAGAAAAACAACGATGGGGAGTGTTGTTTGTTGCTTTAGAAAGGTTGTATGTTTCCTTCCAAATAAAGGGAGACCTTAGTTAAAAATCACTTATTTAGATACCTTATAAATATTAGATGGAAGGAGCAAATTAGAAGCAAGTCATTAAAAACTTCCTTAAGGCAGTGTGTAGTAAGAAAGGACATACTAAATAATTTTATCAAAATTATCCTTGAAAATCCAAACATGTTTCTCTAAAGAAACAAAACGTTGAAGAACACAATAGTGCAATGAATTCAATACAATGTCTTGGTAGAATCTTCTAGTTCTAATCAAAATACAAGTGAAGCAGCTCCAAATTTCATAGATGGAAGGAAGAGAAAACAAATGCAAAAGGATAAAGGAAAGGATTTCTCTTCTCTTTAGGTTGAGAAGGATACATAGGTTGCAGGTTTTTTTTCCCTCCAGTAATCGAATTTTTGGAAATGATTGTAAATAATTAGGAATTATAAATGTCCTTCCTAGGAAAACATCTGTTATTTTTATAACCCCTCTTTGCTTATCCACTAACAGGTTGTGAGGTTTCAAGTCCCTGCACACCCAAATCAGTGGCACTATAAGTGGAAGAAGGCAGAGTATCGAGAGTATGCAAAACCATTTTAGGCAAAAAGAATACAAAGAAAAGGAATATATGAGCACATGTGCATTACACCACGACTGTGGCAGTAAGAAACACCCTAGAAAAACTAGTACATGAAGTTCTGCAATTCATCCAAAATGATAATCAACCAAACAACAAGAACAACGCCAAAAGGCCCAAAATCACAAGCAAGATCAAAATATTTATACTTAAATCATTCGTAAATCCTAATGGGAATTATTCATCAAATCCCCCCACCAAACAATTACAATTATATATGCAAAACAAATTAATTGGGTTCTTATTTTCCACAAAATTATTGCCATTTTTATCCATTGACAAAATGACAAATATATGCCACTTCCGTATTTGGATTATCCGAGAGTTGAAACCAGGTCTATATTGAAGCATGGTATATGATTCTATAGCTAGTGCTTACTAATATAGACTCTCATCTTGCATTCAAGTTCAACTAAGGGAATTAACAATGTAGTGTTGGATTTTTAACATAAGATGGTAATGTTGATTTCCCTCAATATATCAAGTCCATCCAATATCCCTACCTGTAATATTCCATAAGATGAAATGTAGTATATGTTGGACCTTGTAGTTACACTAGCTGGGAATCAAATATGTGTCTATACAATTTCGACATTGGGTTCTTTGTTTTACATTCAAGCTAGTGAAGGAATAAGTGCCAAATATAAGAAAATAAGTAAAAATCCCTAGGGCCCAACTAGGTTAGAATTGGTGACCTCTTGTTCGACTATAATAATGTTATAATTCTGGAATTAATCTCTTGATCAAATTTCAAATTTTGTGCCATTGACCTAGAGACCCGAGTGCATCGTTGAAGAATAGGTGTTTTATACCCAATTGAAAATTAATCACTAATAATCTATAGTTATCATCAAAGAAACACAAAAATGCCTCCCAATATTATCAAGGTAAGTTCCTCTACAGTTCTTGCATTCCATCCCTTGAAAAGTTAGTTCCCAGAGCTAGCTCAAGGAGTTCAGGTTGCACTTCTTCAACAAGTAAATTTACTTCCCATGTTTTGCTTGGAAGACCATAAAGACACAGATTCTCTTTCTTTGCACATAATAAATCATTCAATATGTTCTCAAATCGCCAGTTGGTTAGAAAATGGCCTAATTCAACAATAGAACCCAAATCCAAATAAATACTATAGTAGGTAACTATGTGTAAGAATCTCGTCCTCCTTAGTCAAATCTATTAATTAGGTTACAATTTTTTCTAATAGTGTACATAAGAGAAGAGATTCATAGCTTCAATAGAGAGAATGATAGAATGAATCCTCCAACCTCACCTTTGTCGTTCCCTCTAGGATTCCTGTAATCGAAAATGAAAAACATAGAGAGTTGATATGGGGAGTTTGGTTGTGGTGATTCTAGATCTCAATTATTGGGCATGATGAGCATGTAGTAAAAACCCAAACATCATCATCAACATAAACAAGGTGGATACCTTGACATAGTGAAACAAGAGGAGCTTCAAGGAGATTTTTGGGTGTGAATAGGGTTGAACCTCAAACATAGAACTTATTTGTTCTCCTAAAGATAATGTTATTAGTATATTATGTCATTGGTAGACCTCTAACCATTCCTTTAGGTTAATCATTCCCAGGAGTTGTCATGTTAAGTTGCACAACCTTGTTATATTGTACAAGAAAATGTCAAAAGTTGGTGCATCCTCATAAAGCCTGGAACGCCCTTTTAAAGGTTTATAACCTTTACATTATTTTTTATTAATTTTTTAAATTAAATATTTATTATTTATCTAAAAATTTAATGATAAAACTTGTCATGTCGTTAAGATTTGGTCATTCAAATTCAAAATATTTTGAGTTTAAAATTACTAATTTATTAAAACTAATTGAAAAATCTATACCAATTTTATAAAAAAAAAGTCTGAAAACATTGATTTTGATTTTCTTTTATTGATATTATTATAAGAAAAAAAAACATGAAACTAATAATAACTTTAAAAGAGGCGACTTCTATAATTCTTTATAAAATACATTATTGACAAAATACAAAACATATACCAAAGAAGAAAATAAAATACATGTATCTCACATGCAAGAGAAAATGGGAGAAGTAAGAATGTGCAGCAAACAAAAACCTCTAATCTACTCACACCATTTCTACCAGCTTTGTGGTGTGCTTATGTGCTACAAATGTTTTTCCTTTCTCTTCGAGAAGCCAAAGAAATCTCAAAAACATGTCTGCATCCAGTTAAAACACGTCTTAGACCATTTGTAAGCACATTCATGGACACCACAATGAATGACACAGATAGTTGGGTCAACACAAACACGATCTGGGTCAACACAAACACAAACACATTCTTTCTTACTGAGGAATTATATCTCCAGATCCTCTATTCTTTCTTACCGGGAATTACAGATCTCCAAGTATTCTCTTCTTTCTTACAGGGAATTATAGATCTCCAGGTCTAGTTCTTTTCTTTTGTGAATGTAGAAATAAAATTACGACGATGATTTTTTGTTTAATGTAATGGTTTAACTTATTTGATTGTAATGAAGGATAGAGGTAGACGATGATGAAAAACTAAATAGAAATGATCAAATAGCATGTATAAGACAGAGGATTAAGTTCAGAAAGTATATATATCAGAACATATTTCATAATACAATGCAGAGCTACTGCTCTATATTTCATCCTAAGACAAAAAAAACAAAAAACATCCCCTATTTTCTGATGGTAGCTTACATCATACACACTCTTCTATTTCTCTCTAATTTTTCTCACTGTTTTTCATAAAAAAAAATATATTTTATAGCTACCATAACCCATGTATGTACTCAACACAAAAAAACAAAAAAATCTGGTTTGTCACATTTAATGTTTAGTATGGGAAATATCAGATTCTAAGTTTATGAATATCCTAGATGCAGGGTATGGGGGCGGAGTTGAAGTTGATCACATGCAACAGTTGGAGAATATTGTACCACAGAGACTTTAAGGAGGGTAGTTGGGATTATTTACAACACTCCCCCTTAATCACAAATACTGCCTTCTATGACGTCTAAACAATCTCTTTCATAGACAAAACTTTATTTTCCCAATTCCTTGGTGAAAATATCTACACATTGATCTTCGGATCTGCAAAAAACTAAAAATATCTCTCCATTGTTAATCAACTCTCTAATGAAATGATATCTTTTGTCAATATGCTTACTCCTTTTGTGAAAAACTATAATCTTTAATAATGTTGTAGCTAAGTTGTTGTCAAAATAGATATTTAGTCCCTCCTCTTGTTCATGCCTCAATTCTTTCAACATTCTTCTCATCCATATTGCCTAACACGTTGCCCCTGTAGCTGCTACATACTCTACTTCAGCAGATGAAAGAGTGACAATTAGTTGTTTCTTTGAAGTCGAATATACTACACCTGATCCAAAATGAAAAAAATAAGGGGAATTTCTCTTCCTATCATCTACATTGCCTTCACAATCACTATAAGTGTATCCTATCAACTTGAAGTCACTTGACCTTGAGTAGAGTATTCCATAGTTCATTGTTCCACTAACATATTTAATAAATATTTTCCTTGCTTTCCAATGAGAAACTTTTGGAAACTTCATGAACTTTGAAATGAGACTAACAACAAACATTATGTTCGACCATGTGGATGTTAAATACATAAGACTACCAACAAATTGTTTGTACAAAGTTGAATCAACTTTAGATCCTTTATCATCCTTTCTCAATTTTAATCTTGTCACACTAGGTGTTGGGGTTGGTTTGCAATTCGTCATCTTAAAACTCGTCAAAATTTCATTAGGATACTTATATTGTGAAATAAATATACATTTTTCATTCTGATTTACTTATATACCAATAAAGTAACTCATTCAACCCAAATCAGTCATCTCAAATTCCTTCTTCATAATTTATTTGAACATGTCAATGTATAAATCACCCGTGAATATCAAAACATCAACATATAAAAAAACAATTATAATCTCACCTTTCTCATTAATCTTGGTGTACAATGTAGGCTCATTGTTGCATCTATTAAAACCATTTTCAAAAGGTAACTATCAATTCTGTAATAACGATCCCTTGGGGCTTGCTTGAGTCCATAAAGTGTCTTTTTCGGTTTGTATACTTTGTCTTCTTTACCCAAAATATCATACCCAGGTGGTTTCTCAACATAAACTTCTTCTTCAAGGTAACCATTCAAAAAAGTTGATTTCACATCTATTTAATAAACTTGCCACTTATTTTGAGCTGCTATTGCAAGTATTGTTCTCATGGTGCCCAATCGGGCTACTGGAGCAAATGTTTCATTATAATCAATTCAAGGCTGTTGTGAATAACCCTTACCTACTAGCCTTACTTCATGTTTTTGGAATTCACCATTTTCATTTAATTTTGTTTTGTAAACCCACTTCACTCCTATGACATCCTTGTCTTTTTGAAGGCTCACTAACTCCCATGTTTGATTCTTTTCAATCACACCAACTTCCTCATCTATTGCCTTCACTCATTTTTCATCTTTAGTTGCATATTCAAAATGGATAGGATCATCAACATGTAAATATAATGCAAAAAGCTGAGAATTCAAACATGCAATATTCTCACCTTCATTTTTCTCATAAATGTCTCTTAAATTTCTGATTTTTTTATCTCCTTAGGCTTGCTAGTGTGGGGTTTGACATATCACTTGAACTTGTAGAATGTGGACTTGATGGTCCAACACAAAGAGTACCAATTTGAGATGGTGTTTGTTCACATTTGACATAGTATTTTCTTGAGTGTGTGAGGGTGTCCTTATGCTTGATGAAGGTGTCATTTGACCACTTGGTTGAAATTTAATGGGTGTGGAAGGAGTCACATTTCAAATAGTACATGATGGCATAAAATCTTCTTTTTCTTCCTATGGTAAGTTGGCTGCAATATTGATTATTTTATCCAAACTTCCATCACATGCTTCATCTTCTAAGAACTGTACATCTTCTAAGAGCCCTTAGCTACTAGCCATACTTTATGTTTTTGCACATTACCATTTGCATCAAATCCGGTTTTGTAAAACCACTTCACTCTTATGACATACTTGTCTTTTGGAAGGCTCACTAACTCCCATGTTTGATTCTTTTCAATCGCATCAATTTCCTCATCCATTTCCTTCACCCATTTTTCATCTTTAATTGCATCTTCAAAATGGATAGGATCATCAACATGTGAATATAATTCAAATAGAGAATTCAAGCATGCACTATTCTCACATTCAGTTTGCTCATAAATATCTCTTAAAATTCTGTTTTTTGTCTCCTTAGGCTTGCTAGTGTGGGGTTTGACATATCACTTGAACTTGTAGAATGTGGACTTGATGGTCTAGCACCAAGAGTACCAATTTGAGATGGTGTTTGTTGCACATTTGACATAGTATTTGCTTGAGTGTGTGAGGTTGTCCTTATGCTTGATGAAGGTGTCATTTGACCACTTGGTTGAAATTTAATGGGTGTGGAAAGAGTCACATTTGAAATTGTACATGCTAGTATAAAATCTCATTATTCTTCATGTGGTAAGTTGGTTGCAACATTTATTATTTTATCCAAACTTCCATCCCATGCTTCATCTTCTAAGAACTACACATCTATGTTGATCATGAATTTTTTGGTTATTGGATTGTAAAATTTGTATGCCTTTGATTCATCACTATATCCTACAAATATGCATTTTTATCCTTTGTTATCTAGTTTTCTTCTCAATTCATCTGGAACATGTGCATATGCCACACATCCAAATACTCTCATATGAGCAAGACTATGTTTTCTTCTAATCCATGCTTCTTTAGGAATCATATGCTTTACACTCTTCGTTGGACACCTATTCATAATATATGTTGCATATACTACAGTTTCATCCCAATATTTGACCCAAGAGGATCTCTGAATGGGTCATTTTCAAACTCAACAAAATGCAATGGAACTATTATCATATCATAGAGTGTCGAGTCAATTCCAATGGCATTCATTTCGCTCAAAATGGACTCTGTATGGAAAAGTTTTGACATTTTGAATTTTAGGCCAAACATCATTTTCTTTTGCAAAGTTGGGAAAAATGGAGGCCACGTGGCACCATCGCAAGGGTGACACGTGACATCCGAAAAGTGTATGACCATTGATGTGGAACTCCCACAACACGACATGTTGCTTGGTTTTGTTGAAGTAGAACATGGTCGCACAATGACGTGGCACTTGATTAGGTGTTGATGTGGCATCTAGGTGGGTCAATTCCAAGCTGACACGTGGCCCAATCTGGGCATGACACGTGTCCATGTGGGAAATGCCAAAAATTGGTTAAAGGTTTGAAACAATCTTTGTGTGATTCGGACCAGAGACCTTCTCAATATACCACCCACGCCTTACCATTGGGCCACCACATGTTCTTTATTAAGCAATGGTCCAAAATTTTATTTAATGTTTAACATAATGTTCATAGGGGGAAGGGGGGGTCGACCACTGGCCAAAATTGGCAGGGCGGTTGAGCCCACCCACAAACTTATAGTTTGTTTAAAACACCAACCTATATGTAATGTTCCACCAACAAAAAAACACCAACGAACCAACCAAAAAAACATGGAAGAGCCCAAAGGGGGGGAAACCCATGGGTTTTGACCTCGGGTCTCCTGACCCCAAAACCAACAACTTAACCAACGCGCCAATCGACATTATATTGGTGGCTCTTCCACCACCTCCTATTTAAGTTTCAAAGTCTCCAAGTGATAGGGGGAGGACCACGAACGAGACCACACAGATGGTTGAGAGAGGGTGGAGGGGAGCAATAGAAGTGCTAACCAAAACGCCCCCAACTCGTCAAAATCCTGTAGAGCAACTTGTGTTGAAATAGAAATTTGAACTACTCAGATCACAATTTCGGTGATCTGGGTAGTTTTAAAATCGATCATTTAGTTTAGGACAGGCAAATCAGATTGTTGAAATTGTGAAATTACGGAAATAGCAATTTTTAGGGACAAGTTTAGCTAGTTTTTATCAAAAAATTGCTAGAAAAGAGGGGCGTTTTAGTTGTCTTTTGTCTTGCTCGGGGACGAGGAACCGAGATATGGCACATTTTTAGAGACTTGTATTGGAGCGATTTTCCAGGTTTGTACACTATATGGATCCATACAGTGTACAACTTGACACATGTCAACTTGAGGGTGATTAGGCTTTTTCAGAGATCAAATTTTCTTCTACTCTAAAGTATGTAGTGTTTTACATCAATCCTCACCGTCCAAGCCTTATGAACGCAACAGTTTAGTCAATTTTCTCATTTGAGTAGTTGATTTACAGGTCACTTCCAGAATTGAGGTATAAAGCCACATTTGCCACGTACTTGATATTTTTGCTGAGATTATAAAAAAATGGTCTCCCCATTGAAGAGCAGGCTCGGAGATGTAGTCCCAATGGGATGAACTCCGTTATCAAGTGGTTCTTGTGTGATTTTATGGTGAATCTCTCTTTTATGTGTTATCTTCCTTTTATGTGCACATTTACACATTCATTCTCTTTTAAACTAACAATCCAAATGATAATTCCATGATCACAAATAGCCTAATCAATATTCAGTTGAAAAATATTTTGCTTTTAACATGCTCCTTCCCATTTCCATGATGGTTCTTTTTTCTTTTCTTTTCAGCTACTCCATTTAGTCTAGGGATGTACCTTGTGGTAAATTGTTTATATTCACCACCCCTACCCATTCTCAATGCTTTGATGTAATTCCCACTTTGCTTCTCAACAAGGGCTTTGAATTAATGAAAATAATCAAACACTTCATTCTTATGCCTTAGAAAGTAGACTCATATCTTTCTTGTGTATATGAATGTCATATGAATGTCAAGAAGTAATAACTTCCCCCAATTGAGGGTGTTTGCATTGGTCCACACAAATATGAATGAACAATATCCAATTGTTTTTTTGTAGGAATTGACTCCCTATGTTGTTTACCCAAAATGCAACCTTCAAATATTCTATCCGGATTTTCTATTAGTGGCAACCCTTTTACCATTATTTTATTGTACAATAAGTTTAAACCTACAAATTTTAGGTGTCCAAATCTTAGATTCCATAACCAATTTACATATTTAATTTATGCTTGAAAGATTACTTGAGTGATTGTTGTGGTTTTCTCTTCATCCTCTTGTGAGTTTTTTGAAGGGGGTCCTTGAGCAAATTCTACCTTCAAATCTGGTTTTAGCCTTAGGGGTAACATTCTATTGTTGCTCATTTGGAATTTAGCTATAAGTTGATTACTTGGAAATTTATGTAAATTGTGCATTTAAAATATATATATATATATATATATTCTATACCCCTTTTGAAGAAGATGCCCAACACTCATCAAGTCATGCTTCACCCAGGAACAAAGCACACATCATAAATAATTTTTTATCCCCTTTTTTGGTTAGAACATTGATGTTTCCTTTTCCCATAACAGAAACTTTGTTGTCATTCCCAAATGTGACATTTGATCTTACACTTTTATCCAAACTAGAAAACATTTCTAGATTCCCTGTCATATGATTGCTACCCGGAGTCTAAAAACCATATATCCTTCTCATTTTCTTGTGCAACTTTGCAAGCTAAGAACATATTGCCCTGATTTTGGTCTTCTTTCATAAAATTTTCTTTTTGTTTTCTAGAATCATATTGTTAATTTCTACATTCATTTACGTAATGACCATATTTCTTACAATAGTGATATTGAACTAAAGATTTATCATACCTTTGGTCTTGAGGTTTATTTTGAGTTGAGATTTGATTATTGCCTCTTCCGCTTGAGTTTCCACTTGTGTTTGATGGGTTGGTTCTTCCACCTCTGTATGAATTTCTTCCTCTACCTCTGAAATTAGATATACCTTTGCCTCTACCATGGCTGATTGAGACTTGTTTCTTGGAAGCATGCTCCAATGAGGTGTTTGCTGACCAATTTAGTCTATGTTCATGTGAAATGTGAGATGCATGGAGGTCATCAACTGAAAACTATGACAAATTCTTTGTTTCCTCTATGGATACAACAATTGATTCAAATCTTGTGGGAAAGCTCCTTAGAATATTTTCAACCACTCACGTATATTCAAGTGTCTCCCATGAGATCTAATTTGATTTACCAGTCCAATAATTTGGGTAAAGAATGAATCTACCGATTCATTGTCCTTCATGTAGATTGTTTCAAAATCCCTTCTCAACATTTGCAACTTAGTTGTCTTAACTTTTTCTATATCTCGATAGGTTGTTTGAAGTGTATCCCATGCTTGTTTGGACTTTGTTGTTGCTGCAATCCTTGGAAAAGTTCTCTCATGCACTACTTGGAATATGTAGAAGAGAGATTTTGAGTCTTTATTTCTATTATCCCGAAGCAAATCCTTATTTACTTGAGATAGAGCATAATATGTTTTTGCATCAACTGGTTCTTGAAAGCCATTCTCTACAAGATCCCATATATCCCAAGAACAAAATAAATCCTTCCTTGTGATTTCCCAATATTAGTCATAATTCTTGCCATTAAACTATGGAATTTGTGGGTTTGTTATGCTTGTGCTTGCTTCCATTTTTTACCATGAAAAAAAGTCTTTTCCTTCTTAAAAAAAATTGCTTGATGACTGCTCCAAATAACCTTGCTTGAAGATACCTTATCTTTGATAAACCTTATCTGAAAATGGTTTACGTAAAATACTTTCAGCACATATCAACTTGGCTTTGATACCATGTCAAGGATAGAGGCAGAGGATCATTAAAAACTAAATAGAAATCATCAAATAACATATATAAGACAGAGGATGAAGTTCATAACATATATGTCTCTATATATCAAAACATAAGTATGGTTTCATAATACAATGCAAAGCTACTACTCTATATTTCATCATGGGACAAAAAAACAAAAAACATCCCATGTTTTCTAATGGTAGCTTACAACAAACACATTCTTCTATTTCTTTATGTTTTTCATTTATTTCTACTCACTGTTTTTCAGCTTAAAATGTTTTTTACAGCTACCACAACCCACGTATGTACTCAACACAAAAAACCAGAAATATTTTACAACTACCACAACCCACATATGTACTCAACACAAAAAAAAACCAAAAAATATATGATTTATCACATTTAATGATTAGTATGGATAAAATCTGATTTTATCATCTATTTCTACTCACTGTTTTTCATCTTAAAAAAATATTTTACAGCTACCACAACCCATGTATGTACTCAACACAAAAAAACCAAAAAATATATGATTTGTCACATTTAATGTTTAGTATGGATAAAATCTGATTTTAAATTTATGATTGTTTTAATTTATCACATTTAATGTTTAGTATGGATAGAATATGATTTTAAATTTATGATTGTCTTGGATGCAGGATATGGGGGCAGATTTGAAGTTGATCGCACGCAACAACTGGAGAAGACTGTACCCATAGAGACTTTAAGGTGGGTAGTTGGGATTATTTCCAACATGTATGCTTTTAAGAATGGTGAGAAATACCCAGCCTGCTGCAGACCCATTAATGTAGTCCCAACAAGCAGGGTATCTATTGGATTTCAAGAATTCTAAGATTCAACAAACACCCTTGATGTTGCAGCTGCATCAATTGATCTGCGGTAGGATGAATATTTCTTGCCCTTAAGAATAACATGCTTAGTGAGTCAGTGTGACATTATTTCAATGCAAAGTCACCTACGAACTTGTTGGTGGTATCTTTGGGTTTTGCGGATTTCGGCATCGGTGGTGGGTTTTGGTTACCACCTTTTGTGACTCCATCCCATGCATGTATTGGCACTGGTTTTTAATCCCGGTGATTATTTTGGGTTTTTGTCTCTTCTGGCAGTACCGGTCAGCCACCTTTTGGGACTCATCATTCTCGCTCGTGACTGCTCCGACTTCTCTGCTGATCCTAACCGCGTGAAGGTTCCTAACGCTCATAGCTTATCTTGAGACGACTTGGCTGGAACTCGGGGTTTCATCTTTTTTTGGTGTTGAATCCGGATTTGATGGGTGGTGTTTCTCTTGGTTGACCTGGGGCTTTGGAAGGTTCTGACATTATTCACTCTGTCGGTTGTACTTGATATTCCTAGGGTTTACCAATGTGACCTTAGGGTTTCTTTTACTGCTCGCAGTTCTTGGCTTTGCTGGGTGGTGTTGCCTTTGGTTGACCTTTTTGGTCTATGGTCTCTGTCACTCCTCTACGCCTACTGCTCATGCATCGTCATGGGTGGTGTTTTTACTGGTTGACCTGGGGTTTTGGTAGGATCTGACATTATTCACTCTGTCGGCTACACTTGCGGTTCCTGGAGTTTATCGGTGTGACCTTGGGGTCTCTTTACTGTGCGTGGTTCTCGGCTTTGTTGGGCAGTGTCGCCTTTGGTTGACTTGTTCGGTCTACGGACTTCGTCACTCTTGTGTGCCTGCTATTCATGTAGCATTCAAGTACTCTATTATCACCTCTGCTACTTTATTTTTCTATTACTGTTATCTATCTTGGGGTTTGGGTTTTCTTGTCCTTAGAGCTCTGGGGTCTGCGGTCTGCTTTGCACATGGAGTTCACCCTCTTTCAATTAGGGTTAGTACCAACCATGCAAAAAAATGGGAACTTACCTTAGCCCTTGGTCCTTTCTTCTCTGTTGTGTCTGTCCAGATCCTATTGTGTCATTGCGCTCGTCTTGTCTTTTGAACCCCTGGTTTTGTTTTCTGTTGTCGCTCACTGTCTATGACTTTGACCTTGGCGCTGTGTTGTCTTTTACTTTTACTGTTTTTTGTGGGGGTCTTCTCTGTCACGGGACCCCTTATGGCATCCATCCGTAACACTGGTGCCCCCTTGGATACTGGTGGGGGTGGTAGGATGAGCCCATCTCTAAGCCATAATCGTGCCCGCCGGAAGAATAAAGCACTGAAGACGCTGGATCTGAAGCGTCAGTTTGTTTTGGGCCATGATATTTATATGGATAAAGTTGAGTCTCTCTGTTGTCGAGCATTGATATGCAGGAAGGAGTATTGCTCCCTTACTAAGGATGCCTGGGTTGATTGGGCGACCATTCAATGGAATCCTATCATCCACTATGTTCCTACTGTCAGTCTCCTTGCTAATGGATGGTTGGTTTTTGTATTTCTGGAAGATAATGATGTGTCCAATATCTTAGAGAAACTCTGGACCATTCAGAAGGGTTCATTAGTTCTAAAGCGTTGGCATTTTGGGTTTGATCCACTCACTGAGTGGGTCACCCTCCGACACCTATGGGTACTCCTTCCTGCTTTTCCCTTTCCTCTATGGAATAAGGACATTCTTATTGGTATGGCTAATACTATTGGGTGTTTCGTTACTCTCGAGAAGGATTTCCACTTGTTATTTGATAAGAGAACTGCCCAGGTTCTGGTTGAAGTTGATATATCTAAGGGTTTACTTCCAGTGATTGAGGTAGTGTGTGGGGATACTGTACTCTCCCAAAGGATTGACTACCTAAACATGCCCTTTCAATGTAACATTTGCCACAATACTAGGAATCTGCGTAACTCTTGTTCTCTTGTCCATAAGGGTAGTGCTGTAGATAAGGGTTTTGATCCCAGTCCTACTGCTGTCTCTCCCTCCCATCCCACTGTGGGTCCCATTATTCCTACACCTGAGGATATCTGTATCTCCTCCTCGCCATCACCCTATGATGGCCTATCAAAAGGTGAGCTGATGTTTATCAAGGATACTGAAATTTGTGCTAGCCTTTCACGCTCTGTATCCTCAGATCTACATCCGAAGCCTACTGCTTTGGTTTCCCCTCTTTCAGGTGATTACTCTGTACTGGAACATCCCCATCCCTACACTCTCAAACACTATCCTACCCTTCCCTCCTCTATTGCATCCCCCCCTCTCTCCCCCTTACTTGCCTCACCTGAACCACCGGTCTCCATCTTACCCTCTAGTCCCAGAGAGGCCCTTGCACTTAAATATCCCTCTCTACTAAGCTCTCTCTCCATCTTATTGGATAATTCTCCTATTTCCCCTTCCACTCTCCCTTTGGAGTCTATTTGATTCCAAAATGTCACTATCCGCAAGGCCAAGAATCTACTTCAGAGTTTACTGGAAATGTGGTTCAAGCTATCCCTCTCTCGACCAGACTTAAGAATGTTGCTAGGCATTCTCGTTCTGTTTCATCGCCTTCACAGGTCCTTAGAGAAAGCACACCTGACGGGTTAGGTTCCCCATGAAAATTCTCTCTACGAATATCTGTGGTTTTGGGGGGCTTCCCAAAAAAAAATCCCTGGTTTCGCTGTTCTCTGATCTCTGTCCAGACTTGATTTTTTACAGGAGACTATGTGTCCTTTCTCTTAGTCTCTGTTACTGTTTTCAAAAATTAATCTTGGGTGGGAATACTGTGCTCTTGATGTTGATGGTCTTTCTGGTGGCCTTCTTGCTGGCTAGAATACCCTTCTGGTGCGGGTCAAAGATTTCTCTTCTTTGGCTGGTATTCTCCTCAGGGTCAATGTTAAGGGGTTTGAGGAGACCCTTTCCGTTATCAACTGATATGGTCTGTATACTTAGCGTATTGATTTCTGGGATAACATTGTGGACAATGGTTTGCTCTCCCTACAGAACATTATTTTGACTGGTGATATTAATTTTAACATCTCTTCTTCTGAGGTCTGGGGAACTCATGCTAGAACCGATCCCTTGGCACCCTACTTTACCCAGCTTATTACTAGTAACAATTTGATTGACCCATCCTCTCATCTTCTTGGTCCTACATGGAGAAATGGCAGGTCCAGGGAAGCTAACATCAGTAAAAGACTGGCTTGTTTCCTTATATCTGAATACCTCCTTCCTTGTTTGGGTTCTTATAGAACTTGGACCTCTCCTTCTGCCATATTTGACCAATATCCTATTTGTCTGGAATGGGGGTTGAGATTCACCTCTAGATGCTATCCCTTTAAGTTTAATAGAGCTTGGCTCTTGGAGGATGATTTCTCATCCCTGCTTACTGATTCTTGGCTAGCTCCTCTTACTACGGGCTCTCTGAATCAGACGGACTCTTTCTCTCAAAAATTGGGTAGACTCAAGAGTAAGGTAAAAAGCTAGGAAAGAAGGAGGAAAAGAGGAAGGAAACAATTGATCATTGAGATTAATGAGGAAATCTCTGATATACTGCTTTTGGACTTTGGTATTTTTTCTGTTGAGAATTCTAAGAAACTCAAGCTCCTTCACGATAGACAGGAGAAATTTTGGGCACATGAGGTCACCACCCAAAGACTAGAAAGCATAGTTCTGTGGATTAAGGAAGGGGATGCTAATATGAAATTTTTTCATACTTTTGCTTCTGCACGAAGAAATTCAAATTCTATCTAGTCTCTATAGGATAAGGAGGGTAACTTGGTCTCTGATGACCTTGCTCTTAAACGGTTGGGGGAGCAACACTTTGGGGGGTTATTTAAGGATGATGACACTACTAACCTTGTGGACCGGTTGAAAGTGATCAGTCTTTTTCCTGCATTGATTGAGGAGGAGGATGTTGATAGACTCTTAGATCCTATTACCTCTCAGGAATTTGAAGCGGTACTCAAGGGGTTCAAAAAAGACAAAAGCCTTGGCCCGGATGGGTGGCCTGTAGAATTCTTTCTGTCTTTTTTTGATCTTATTGGGGATGAATTGGTCTTGGTTGCTGAACAAGCTCATCTCGGTGGGAGAATCACAGGATCCCTCAACTCTAGCTTCCTAAACCTGATCCCAAAATGTGATAATCCATCATCGTTTGCTGATTTTAGGCCCATTTCTCTTTGCAACCTGGTCTACAAAGTGATTTCTAAGATTGCTGCTAATCGCCTAAAGCCTCTCCTCAATAAGACTATTTCTTGCCAGCAATTTGGTTTCTTGAAGGATAGGCAAATCACTGAACCTATTGGCATTACCCAGGAATCACTTCACTCTATTAAGACCAATTGAGCAAATGTCTTGGTTTTAAAACTAGATTTGGTCAAACCCTTCGATAGGGTTAATTGGACTTTCCTCAAATTACTACTTATTCAGATTGGCATACCACTGATTGGTGTGAACTGGATTATGGGTTGTGTCTCCAGTGCTTGTTTCGCTGTTCTGGTCAATGGTTCTCCATCTGATTTTTTCACTGATTCGAGGGGCATTAGACAGGGCTGTCCCCTATCCCCCCTGTTATTCATTCTGGTTATTGTCATTGAAAGCCTTAGTAGGATTATCTTGAATGCCCACCAGGAGGGTCTTATCACCGGTTATCAGTTTGCTCCTTATCTGGCTATCACACATCTATTATTTTTGAATGATCTTCTCCTATTTGGTATAGGAACTGTCAATGAATGGAAGGATTTCAAAGAGGCCCTTGATTTGTTTTGTTCTGCTACTAGGATGGCGGTTAGTATTGAAAAATATTCCTTTCTCTTTCAGAATGTGGACCCTATTATCAGAAGTCAAATTGTTGAGTTTATTCCCTACATCATGGTACATATCAGCGAGGGGTTTAAATACCTGGGTTTTCGCTTGAAACCCTTGGGGTATAGATCTTCAGATTGGAACTGGTGGGTGGAAAGATTTGAAAATGGGATTAAGCATTGGTCTTTCAGATTACTTACCCTTGGTGGCAAAGTTATACTTATAAATGTTGTTCTTTCGGGCCTTGCTGTTTTTTTGTTTGCGCTTGCTAGGTGCCCTAAATCTATCTTGAATAAGCTGAGAAAAACCATTTTTATGTTCTTATGGGGAAACTCTAATGGCCACCAAAAGCTCAATCTTACCAGCTGGGAGTCGGTTTTGATACCTGTGGAGTATGGTAGTTGGAATATTAAACACTTGGAATGGTTTGGCATCTCTTTGAGGATGAAAAACTTGTGGCTGCTCCTAAATGGAAATGGTATCTAGAGTAGGATCATTTCTCATAAATGCTTAAAGTACAAACATTAGGAGGTTTGGATCTGTGCCCGAAAGTTCAATACATCTGGAACGTCATACTTCTGGAATGGATTTGTTAGAGTTTTGTATCAGATTATTGGACATTTGGGCTGGAAGGTGGGAAACGGTCAGAAAATTAGATTGGGTATTGATCCTATTGCTGGTATGAATTCGTCTTATTTACTTTCTGAGGATCTTAGGGGATATCTTGCTGATTATGGGATTACAAATCTAGCGCAGGCTCAGAACTTGAATGGTCACTCAAGGGTCTTCAATTGTTGGTACTCTGCATCATATCTTGACTCGGGGGGTGAATGGGCTGAGCAATGGTCGGCTTTTGTCAAAGGTTTATATCACGGATAAATAAGGATTGGGAATCTGGAGGACTCCTTACTCTAGTTATATGACAAAAATTTGGGGAAGGTCTCTGCTAAAAAAGCTTATGAGCTTATTGTATCTGAACATAAGCCTCTATTGACGGATGGCTTGTTGCCCCTGATTTGGGGCTTCAATATTCCTCTTAAACTCAAATGCTTCACTTGACTGGTAGTAAATAGGAATATCTATACTTTGGACATTCTCTGCAATAGGGTTTGTCTGGTCCTAACAGATGCTGCCTTTGCAACTCTCATGCTAAAACTATGGACCACCTTTTTGTTAGCTGCTCCTTTTCCCTTGATGTTATACATTACTTAAGACATGTGTTTGATGTTCATCTGACCTGGTCTGATAATTCTCTGGTGGATAATCTCAATAGCTCGATTAAGAAGAAGGGAAGGTTTCTATACCTGCCTTTCTTTTCATATGGAATATTTGGAAGACCAAGAATTGTCTCAATTTTTAGGACATTGCCCCAAATATTCTTAGACTCTGTCATATAATCATGTCTGATGTTGACTCTTATTTGGTCTGGCTTACTAACAAACCTAAAGGAAGAATTATCGGTGATCCACCTGAGTGTATTTTCCCTATGTTTTTTTTTATCGTGCTACTACTAAGCAGTTGGGGGTGGGGTTGGTGCCTGTATATGGATTAGTGAACAACACTATCTCTTTATCAAGTTGGGCTGTGGTCTCAGCACAAATACCAAGGCTGAACTGTTGGCTCTCTGGGAATCACTATACATTGTTAAAGACATTGGGTTACCATACCTTTATGTCTTTGGCGATTCCTCAGTGATTATAAATTGGGCTAAGAATGAATCCACTCTATCCTTGGTGAACCTAGATGCCTGGTGTTTGGACACTAGGAATATTATATTTGGGTTCACACATGTGGATTTCAGTCATGTATTTAGGGAACATAACAAGAGGGTAGATACACTATCCAAGGAGGGGCTTTTGATGACTGTGGGAAGGATTACTCTCACTGAAACTTGTGAACAAAAAGTGTACAGGGAGGTCACACTTCAGATTTTTTGAGAGCTTTTCTCTGGTACTTTGATGTTATTAGTCTCTTGACACCTGCTGAGAGGTGATTGGTTAAGATGATTTTTATGTCTCTGGATTTTATGAGTATTCTTTCTCTTCTTTGGATAGTGTCTCTGGGCTCTTCTTATTTTCTCTAGGGATAGTCATGATTGAATCGATTACTTGACATTTATGAGAGGACCATCACAGTATATGATGCCCAGATTCTGATAGTTTAGCCTTTTAAGACAATATTGCTTGTGTTTTTTTGTCTGTTACAACTTGGTAGACTCGACATTTTGCTTGGGTGGCTGTTTTGTTGACTTGTTGATGTAACCAATTCCTTTGATTCAATTGAATAGCAAGGAATGCTTTTTTCACTTGAAAAAAGTCACCTACGAACGAGAATTGTCATGTGTTAACCTTAAGAAATTACAAACATGCACTAAACTTTGGACGATGATTGCCTCTAAGAATTTAATAATGGGACACGATAAAGCAATGATCCCGATACAAGGAAGGATTTGAGCACGCCGAATGACTTGGATCATCAAAACTTTGTAAAAAAATGAACAACTTGAACATTTTCACTTTATTCATGATTTATGAGGTTTTCAAATAATCTAAATCATAACTTATCAAATGATTTCTTTGTAAAATCATATTTATATAAGGATAATTGCCATTTAAATGCTACAACATGACTTAGTAAATAATTCGTTATTATTTTGAAAAAGAAAAGACAATGTAAGTATTTTGGTTTTAACTAGGGAAATCGATAAGTGGGGTAAGTCGGGGTGGTTTGAACTCGTGGCCTCTTTTACATCATGTCATCTCATTTCACTTTATTAGTCAATCAAGCTACACCCCTATAGGCATGTAAGTATTATGGGTGTTATTTATGTATCATTAAAAGTCATTATATTAAAACTTCTAGATCAAAATCATTTTTATAGAAATTAGATAAATTTGTTAAAAAACAATACAAAAATACATTGAAAATATTTTAAAAATACATGTCAATTGGATGTAATTCAAAAGATTGTGGAAAAAGTTGTCATCTTCTCCACTTTGATTCAAATTCCACTTCTAACATATTTATTCTCACAGATAACATGGTGATTATCTACATGTCAAATGGAATAGTCATTATTGATATGGGATATGGGAGTTCCTCTAGTGATGTAGTAAATGACCTTTAATAATGAGAGAGGTATGCTCTCTAGAAGTTTACTTAATAACTTTCCACTTTGATTCAAACCCCACTTTAACATATCTATTCTTATAGATAACATGGTGACTATCTACATGTCAAATGGATTAGTCATTATTGGTAGGGGATGTGGGAGTTCCTCTAGTGATGTAGTAAATGAACTTTAATAATGAGAAAAGTATGCTCTCTATAAGTTGATTTAATAACTTTCCTACTATAATATTTGAGAGTTGAGGTGTGCAAAAGCCTTACTTTTAACCCCTCAATGACCATCAAAAGATGTTTAAAACCAAACTATATGGAAGAAAGAGATTCCATTCTTTTTATGATGATTTTTTGGTTGAGCAACACAAATGAGTGAAATATCAAAGTAACGTAATTGTAGTAATCTATCATAAACCACAATGTTTATTTTCTCTATAGTGAGCTAACATTTATTTTTATCTTACATTATGAATATGATATAAAAGAACAAGGTATAACCTCTTCAATCCTTGTGGCAAAAAAACTCGCTTAAAGGTGCCAATAAGCGTAAGATTCAACCAATTTAGTGAAAGCTTCAACCGCGAGGTTTCAAATCGAGGGGTGAGTGACCATGAGTGTGGCCCACATGAGGTTCACGTAGCTAAAAGTTCCCCACATAATATTACATGACAGATTAACTTTATTGAGTCAAATGCATAGAATTTGGAATTTCGAACCCGTTTCATCTGATGGGATTCTTTGAGTGCGCAGCCTAGCTTATGGAAATTTATCCAGTTATCTGTCTAGAAATTTTGTTGTCCTTGGATCCGTGGGCGCAAAAAATGACGGTGACGGATAACATTACCATCACCAATAGGATTGACCCACAATTTTTCAGCAGAGAATGATTATCATTCCTCTCGTTTTTTGGTAGATTTCTTTTAAAATGGATCTATACTGGTAACTAGTGCATGTATTGTCAACAAGTGAGAAGATGTGTCATTCTTGAAAGTATCTTATGAAGAAATCAGTTATATCCATTCTAATTAACTACAAACTTGTAGAAATGAATACTTACAAATTTGATAGATGACTGTGAAATTTACCTTTGTTTTAAATATATTTTTATTATTTTATTTTGCAATCAAGATGTCTATAAGAAAGTGTTGAAGTATGTACCTTGGTTTTGGATTTGACCCTAATTCTAGTGTAGATAACTAGTATGGAGTTGGTGTCCCAACTTGTAATTACAATTTTGAAAGGCATTGAAAATACATTGAACATGTATTAAAACAAATGTTAATAGAGTTAAGGTAGGTTTAGCTACATGTGCTTGTATTTACGTTCATGTAAATTTGAATATAGGCCTATCAATATGATCTTAACTTTGAAAGTGGAAAAACATCAGATAGACATGGATTTTGGATCATCAAAGTACAACTATATGATGTTGGAACTCTAAACAAGCAAGTTACATTCATGATACCTACTCACAAGCTTACCCCATCCTCGAATAAAGGAGGACAATTGAGAATAAAAAAATGTACAACCTTTGGACATTTTTATTTCAAATATTGTAGTAACAATGGACTCATTAAGAATGAAGAACACGTGAATATGAGAACAACCTACTTTGATAAACAATGGCTCTTTAGAAATCGATTTACAAATGGTAGTTGCAAATCCTCTTAGAAAGTGAAATAAAGTTTAAAATAAAAATAAAATTAAAAAAATAACAAAGATAGGATTGAAGAATATTTTAAATCCTTCTAATATGTTTTATTTTCATTAATAAAAAAAAATGTTTATGAATAAAGTAAGAGCTTATATATGTAAGTATGTTGTTTGCACCAAAGAATATGAATTCTTTTCTAATATGAATTATTTTCTATTTTTTTTATGAATAAGAAATTGTTAATTTTTTTTGAAAAAAAAGTTTTGTTGTTTTTATTTTAAAATCAAACTTATTTAGAAAATCACATCTAAACTATAAAATCATAATAAATCATATTAATAAGGAAATTATATAT